>WNHD01001789.1:0-17371 GCA_011057455.1 Ganaspis sp. Gsp50 | reverse complement strand
TTTTTAATTCATTCGTACATTTAAATACAGTATTAAAATGCATAAAAGTGCAGGAGAAAATAAGTAAGAATAAAATAAGCAGAATGAAACTAATACAAAATAAAATACTATTAAATAATAGATAAAATAAAAAAGAAACAGAAAAATATATAGAGGAAATGCATTAAGCAACCGAGTAAAAAAATTCAAGAGAAAACGATACCCATACAGTGGAGTAATAAAAATGAAAAGAATAAAAATGAAAAGAATAAAAGAGGAAATAGAAATACATGAGAAGAGAAAAATGCAAAGAAGAAAACTATTCAAGAGTGAAATATTTACTGGGGATGTAAAAATCGATTTTCTTGATTCAATCAGTTACTGTAAATTTTACTTGAAAAGGAATTAGTTAATAAGAAAGAATGAACAGTTGATGAATGTGTTCACACTTGAAGCAACCTATAATACACTATCTACTGATCGTTACTAGATGGACGGTCGTGAGCGAGAGCGAGTGTGACGTGGTTATCGGAAAAGCAATAATGTACAAAGTTTACGATCCACAGGCACGTCGCTACCTACCTAGAAAGATAACAAAATATAACAATATAGATGAACACTTGTACATAAGTACACAAATAATACTAATGTTCCTTATGTTCGAAATTAATACGAAACATTAATAGAAAGAGAACCTTTTTAATGTTCCTAAAATGGAAGTGAAAAGGAAGTGAAATGAAAGATGGATTTTAATCAATGCCCAATATTTTGTCAATTTAAGTTATAGAAGAATGTAAATGTTTTTCAAATTATCAATTTCAATTATTCTTTAAACTTTTAAAGAATCTTTTTAATTTTTAATTATGTACAGAAAGAAATTGTAAAATTTATTTATGTTAAAATTATTTAAACGACCAAAACGGACATCACTTAACTCAGCATATAAAAAACATTTTAACTTTTCGAAGCCGAACCCAGTTTCCTTTTCAAAATTTATTCAATCTACAATTTTACAATAAAAATAAAAAATTGAAATATTTACAAAATTGGCTTTAGTCTATAAGACTTATTAATTAATTTATTGCTTATTCAATTATCGGCCTAATTGTTCAGAAATATCAAATGATTTCAAAATTTTCTGTTTTAGATGAAAGGTAATGAAGTTCTCAAAAGTAGTTTCAAGTAGTAAAAGAGTAGTTAAACCGAAACTACCTCAATCTTTTGTACTTTTTTTTCTTCATTTTTTTATTATTGGTAGGTTCAAAGAAGCAGCTTTTAGTTTTTTTCTTAATAGTTTTTTGGTACTAGTTTTTTTATATTCGTAGAAAGATTTCGAACTCGAATCAAAAAAACACTTCCTTACTTTCGTTTCCGGTGTATCTTCAATCTTCATGATTCTTCAAGTAGGATCGGAAAAACGCGCTCTTCCTGCTTTTTTTTGTTTTTTTAGTTTCACGGTTCTCTGACCAGGACCACAAGCTTTCCTTTCCTATTTCTACCTTTTCGCAAAATCCAATAACAACTTGGTTTTTAAAATCATATTTTTTCTGATATTCCGATTATTGAAATACTTGATCAAATTTTTGTTTGTGTTAATAGTTTTTTTGAACCACTAATTGGAATTGAAAACTGTTAATTTACTAACATTTAAAAAATAAAGATTATTGAAGTTAAGTTATTGGTTAAGTTAGATTATTAAATTCACAACTTCAGAACATTTCTTTTACTGTATAGATATTATTTTACTATATTTACTACCAATTTCTATTATTAACATTCCTATTATTTTTTATTTTTTGATGGGATTTCTAAATTGGCATTTTTCATATACATATCGCAGGTTTTTGACAAGGATAAAACAGGCTCTAATTTTTAAGTGAACTTCCACAAATTAATTATAAGTGCTATTGACACATATCACAGATCATATCAAAATCATATGGACTTTTTATTTAAGGCAAAGATATCTTTTGTATCTTTTACAGTAAATAAGTTAAGGAAACTTATTCAGTGGATTTTCATACAATAATTTTAACATATCGTACAATTTATCTTCGAACGAAACTTATCAAAAATTAATATTATAATTATACTTATGAAACAATCTACGAATATCAATTTTTTATTCAACATTAATTAAATTAATTTACTTAAAGGATTGAAAGTGACAATAAAATTATAAATATGTTGACAAAGAGATTGAAAAATGAAAATTTAATTAGAATATTTAAAACACTTTCTCATTATTGATGAGAATGTACTGTCGAGAGATATTAACGTTTTACGATATATCGTTTATTTTAAAACTCCATCAAACCATATCAAGCGTTTTGTTGTAAATTGAAATTCTTTTTAAAAATCGCAACAGCACAGAACGAATTTGTCTTTATCAAACACCTCTTTCTCAATAAGCGCAAATATTTATTTTTTTTCAGAAAAGTTCTTCCAACTATTTTTGTTAAAAAAAAGTTTCTTTGGATTAAAAAAATAAATGTTTTCATCTGTAAATTATTTCCTACCGCGAATATGTAATTCTTGCTAATTACATTATATTTTTTACTAAAAGATGCATTTACTACTGTAATCGTTTATTAGAAATGAGTTGTGCGTTCGCCTAAAAAACAAAGACAGAATCGAAAGAAAGCTGAATCGTTACCACATTGTCTGTTTGGCAAAGTTTAAAAATGGTAGCGACTCTCCGTTGCTAAAGTACCAAGTGGCAGGGGTCAGAAATCAATTTTTGACGTCAAATTTTTAATATATGTAAGTAAGCTACCAACCATTCAACTTTTACCACTTGCATTACCGACCGGGTGTTGTTTCTAAAAAGCTCTCGCTCCAGCTGCTGGTACAATTATTGATGTCAAGCTTGTGCCGCAACCTGGGAGAAAAGCTCGCAAGCTCCAAGAAACGAGATTCGTGCGCGCTATCATGCGTGATAATCGCGAAATTGGCTTTTCGTCCCTAAGTCCATTATAAAGAAAAATACACGACACTCGTTCTCTAAAGCTCGAGCCACCAACAGCTTTACCATTATTATTAAAAAAAAAATCTTAGAAAATAAAGCCGAGAAATACCCACTTTAATATCTGGTAAAAATGTCCTCCACTTTGTATTCAATTCCAAAAATCTCTTCAACCAGAAATTATATCAACAAAGAATTCTCTAAACATTATATTTATGCTTTATTCGCAAAATCTTTATATCAGGGAAATGTTTGCATCAGCAAAATCTTTACATCAGCAAAATCTTTGCATCAGCATAATTTTTACATCAACAAAGATGATTTTTAAACAAATAAACAATGTAAATTGAGAATAAAATAATGTCGAGAACTAAATGCCTGAATTCTGGAAAATAATTCTGATTGAAGAGATCTTTGCTGAAAAGGAAAATTATTTCGGTTAATGATACAAAATGAAATTCGGAATTGCAACGCAAAGTTCGAGGCTGCATGTAAGAATAAAATAGTAATAAAATCTTCATACATATAGAAGAGTTAAAATTATAAGAAAACTTTACTAATACGAACATTTTTGCTTCCTGAAGAGAAAGCTTTGTTTTCATTTAACTACAATTTGGTTGTAAATAAAAAACAGTTTCAGAATTTTTTGTACTAAATGGGAAAAGTAGAATTTGTTTTTTTTTCTTTTTTTGTTGTTTTTTTGGACTCTCGGTCAGTGATGTAACATGAAAGCTCAACCTTTCCAGAAAGCTTGTCCCTGTTCACGTGCATTTATACCTGTATATTACACACGCTTCATACCTAATGTATAAATATATCGATATATTATATATTTTATTACTTGATAATGGAAGCACTCTGACCCCCGCCACACGAGTAAATTAATGCGTTATTACTATTCATACTATAAACTTAAGTAGCGCACTCTTAAGAATGCTTGATTCTTCCTAAACGATTCACGCAAACCCCCAGATGTTTGAACTCAAATGTTCAAACTCTGACTCTCATAAACTCGTTAAATCTGCAAATTTTCGGAATGATTCTTTTTTTTCAAATTTAACATTCTGACTCTAAAAAATGTGTTTCGAATTTTGCATCACAAAATGTTTATTACAATGTTCGTTACAATGTTCGTTACAATGTTTATAATTTAAATAACTACAAAACAAATTATTAATAATTATCGACATAATTAATAAATAATAATTAAAATTTTGTTTTAAGTAAATTATTCAAAAACTACTAAAAATTCTTCAACTATTAAAACTCAGAGTTTGTAAAGTATTTGCGCATTTCCGTTTTTTAAGCTCCACTGAGAAAGAAAGGTTTTTTTTAAACAAAAGAAAAATAGCGAATCTTCCAGTTGATGAAATCATTTGCAGAAATCATGTGTATTATATCCATAACTCGTCTCAGGCGATTTTGTAAGAATGCGTACTTACCCGCCTTAGTAAAATGAACGAAAAAGAATAAAAACGTCGAATAAGCAGTTCGATTTTTAAGCATGTAAACAAAAATGTCAAAGGGCACACGTATTTAGAAAAAGAATGATTAAATTCCGCCAGCGTTATTTCCACTGCGCGTGTTTGTGTACAATAATAAAAAATAAGGAGTGAGAGAATGAGAGAGAATGAGAGACAGATATTGTTATAAGTTACTATATATATGGGCAAATGAGCGTTGATAAATAAATTGACATCGGGTCGAGAAACCCAAAAATCTCAATTTTGTTTTATTTAAATACTCTCTTTAATTATTTTCCCAGTAACCACTGCTTACTGCATTCGCTGACATTTTGAAAATATTTTTTACAATATTAGTGAACTAGTAAATTGTTTGCGACTAATGTATTTGAATTTTCTTTCGTATTTCGTAAAAATATTTCTGCGCGCGTGTGCAAAAATCTGCGTGCGAGAACAAAAATTTTTTGTTTTTGCATCAATTATGATTAAATAAATTTTTCTATTAAAAACGAAAGAAAATTCTAATATAACACTTAAAACAAAAAAAGTTATTTTCTGCACACGCACACTGATTCCTTTAAATTATAAAAAAAATTCAGTCCCTGACTAATGAAATTAAGGCTTTTTGATTGAGGGCTAATAAAATTGTTCTGTTTGGGTAGTTAATTTTCAGAACCTTTGTGGCGAAGCTTATTAAAAGACTTTTCTATAAAAACGGTGAGTTTTCAGCATAAAGGATCAAAGCTTATGGAAAGGCTTGAAGTTTTTTTTTCCTGAAATTGGTAATGAGCCATAGAAGTTGGACAATCTCCAGCTGGAAGGTCTCCAACGTTATTTGACATCGCTTCACGCTTGACTGGACCAATGCGATTTCGATTTCAAATCGCTATAGTAATCCCACTGAATTTTAAAAGGGCTTGCAGATTGTCTTGCTGTAACTATACTAATACCTATTTTTTACGCTCTTTAATTTCCACTTACTTCTTTCGCTACTTAAATGTCATTTTTAAAAAAGGAAGACGAAAAGACGTTTAAAAAAAATGTATCAACTTGGATAGCATTTCACTGTATACACAGAAAAAACAAAATGTTCTTTTTCAATGCATTTCTTGTTAAATAAAACAAGCGAATTTAACGATCACTCCGATTGGGTGCGATTATGTAATTCGAATTTCCATCTCATCTCCCCGACCTTCAATTCTTCCAATTTTTGTAAAAATCAAACAATTCAATTTTTGTAAAAATAAAAAAATTCCATTTTTGTAAAAATCAAACAATTCAATTTTTGTAAAAATAAAAAAATTCAATTTTTGTAAAAATCAAAAGAATTGAAGGTCAGGGAGATGAGATGAATTTTTTAATTACAAATCGCACCCCAAGGTTGTTAAGGTTGTCAACTTGTAAGTTCCAAAATAAATTCGAATTCTACAGGCATAGCTGTAAAAATCCAAGTTCGTCTTTAAATTTAACATTTCGTTTTTCCTGTGTATGTAAAACTTATCGTATGTTTAAAAATTTAAAATAGAGACAAGAAATTTTGTGTTAATTTAGAAATCTAGAATTTTGGCGATAAATTGTATTTCCTCCAGCTAAATGTTTTTCTTGGTTTCAGTTCACAAACGTATAGCAAGAGTCAGTTGACCTCTGACAATCGTATTTGACGCGACCCTTTTGTCCCACCAGCATAATCCCACTTACTCTCAGGCTGCATAAGCGAAGGATTTAAAAGTCACTCGTCAAAGAACATAACTTCTTTATCGTACAATAATATTAAGTATTATCCAAGAGAATATATCTAAGATCATTTTATATAACTTCATTTCATGGACTTTAAAAGAAACGCGACTTCTTATAGAAATGTTCACTTTCATGTTAGATTCAACTTAGTTCTTTCTAAATAATTAAACCCCAATTTTTTAGCAATTTTTTCTCGATTTTCTCGATTTTGTCATTAATTTTGACTGTAAAAGTGTGCGTGAACACATTTTTTAAAATCAAAAGCTTGTTTCATAAAAAAAAATCAGTAATTTTTTTCTTCTCTTTTTTTCTTTCTATCACTTTTTTCTAAACATTAAAATATTTTGTATAAATTTTATACTTTATCTACGTAAATTTTGCAGACGATTATCTACATGAATTTTCGATCTCAAAAAGAATTTTTTCCCAACCATAAAGTACATTTTGCAAATAATTTTATTTGTCAAAATAGCTTACTTTGAAAAATTATAATGATTCTAATGATTCTAATGATTCTAATGATCAATTCTAATGAATTGATTGTTATTTTGTACGTACGTAATGGTAATTTTAAAAAGTAATAGAAAAATTTGATCAACTTAGGAAACAAAAATAATTAGCAAACTGAAGAGAGAAATTTTCAAAGTCGAGAGAAAATGGTGAGAGAAAAATTTGTGGAATATAAAGATGCTAAGTTGAGAAAATAAAAAGTAAATTACACCCGGGAAAATACTAGTTTTTATTGATAATATAATGGTTTTTAAATTCATTTAATCTGACAGTTGGATAATTTTGCGCATACGTATAAAGTAGAGTTTTATTGGCTTTAAAAGAAATGGATTTTTTATTAGTTTTTAAGATTTTTATCCTTTTTTATTAGTATTTACGCCTCTGCAGAGAAATCTTGTTAGTTGAAGAACTGACTTTACGTCCACTGGGTGGCTCAAAGTTGACTGCTTTTTCTCCCTGTGTTAATTGCATTACTTTAACACAATAACACCTTTAACGAATTTAAACAACTTTTGCAAAATTTAAATTCTACTTATCCATCAAGTTCTTGTCAAAGTTTTTTTTTCCGTTTCTCCAATAAATTCAAGGTAAAGAATAAACCCTTTAAGCAAATATACAGAGAAAGCAAAAGTGCTTCTGAAATGTCAACATTTTTCAAAAATCAACATTTTAGAGACCAATTTTTCTTATCGACAATTTGTAATTGCAAATGAAAATTACTAGTCAGTTTCAAATTACGTAGGTTTTTCATTTTCTCGATAATGAGAGAAAGACTGTTGAATAAGCGTCATCAAAAAAAGGGATAAAAGTACTTTTTTTTACATTTTGTTCATGGTTTTTGTATATTCCTTGATTGTCTAAAATTGCGGTCGCATTTGGTAAAACTCTGAACTAAGGCTCAATGGTTTTTTTATAATTTACTTTTAATAGATCTTTGGGACGACTTCTTTGCCAATCAACTTGAGTGAGGCTCAATTTTACTTTTGAATTTATAGACACCCTTTGTAACTTCGACATGGACACATACGCAGACGCAACAAAGCCAATGCAATCCGTGTATAAGTTACTCTCACGTTGAAAAAAAATATAGGGCTTAATCAGTTAGTCGATAGTCAAATTGGCTTAGAGGCACCGACCGAGGATGGTCTGTAGAAAAGTGAACTCCGCGTTGTTCGGTTGCTCCATTCCAGTGTCATTTAAAATATCTTTATTTAAAAAATCATTTTTCATACTGCAAGTGGGCAAATTTGACCAAGACAGAACTGTGATTTATTTTCGAAAAAACTGGAGTAAAACACGTCGAAGGGGGTCAGTGGGTGGCGTCAAACTGGCGCCAAAGTCAGACCTTAACGCCGGATGGTCGGAGGATTCGGAGCAAGAAAAGAAGACTGAAGAAATTCCTCAGGATGACCAGATGAATGTAATTTGTATTTTTTTTATTTTGATTTATACCCTGAAAGTTCCTTTAGCAAGTTTCAACGTTTATTTATCTTTCTTTAAACACCGGTCACTGTCACTAGAATCTATGGGCAGTTTCTTTTTCATTTAATTCGATTTATTTTAACTTAATTCCATTTTATTTTATATCGTTCCATTTATTGATAATTCAATTATTTGTTTATATTGAGAAATCGATGTGTAAGCAATGATTGAGACCTTTCTTATTTAAGATCAGTTTTGTTTTGATTCCATGTAGCTTGAGAATTACTTTTGGTTAATATTTTTATTTTTTATTATTGTTAATAAAATTTTGAACCATTTTTATTACGATTTTATAATTGTTATTTTATAATTTTATGATTGTAATTTAGAAATAGAAATAGAAATAAAAATTTAGAATTGACATTACAATTTGAAGACAACTATTCATATTTTATGAGTATTATTTTTCTAAAATTATTGTTTTTAACGTAAATTATTTTTTAAATTGTTTTCTTTTAGACTTTGGTTAAAATTAAAAATAAGGTATTGTGGCCTTTGGTCTCAAAAACAAAACAAATTGTTTTTTAATGTCATCGAATATTTAGTCAGTTTTTTTTATCTATTTGTAAAAAATTCTATGCATTTCAAATTGAACATGGATGTTTAGGGTTTTTATTTTTAATTTTAATATTTTAACATTATTTTTATAGTTTTTTCATTGTTATCGCGGTATTTCCAAATAATTTTTACAATTTTATCATTTTTGTTTTATATTTTCACAAATTTTTTCATAATACTACCAGTGTTATTAGCGACTTTCTTATTGTTATTTATAGTTTCAACACTTATTTTAATTCAAATAAATGTTATAAATATTTTACAATTGCTACTTTTATCATTCTCTAATTATTTATATAGCCATTAAAATTTTATTTTATATATTTTATTTATTAAACATTTTATTTAGAACTAATTTTATTACATACATTTTTTCCGTCACCTTTTTGATTTTCACCGACATTTTAGTTTCGCCTTTCTTTTTTTAATATTTCGGAAATTTCAAAATTAATTTCATGCACTTTTTTCGCATATTTATATTCATTTTGTTTTTTAAATAGTATCACCATCTTGGAGAACGTTCCAGTCGTTCCCCTTTCTTGATAAAACTTTTTTTCGACTTGAGGCACAGAATCTTTTCTTTGGAATTCGACTGAAGTGGACAAATCTGTTATCAAGAAAAGTAGAGGGAAGAGCATCTTTGCGGTAGAATGTGCAGTTGATCGGTAAAAAATAAATTACATTAAATTTCTTAGCAAATTATTTTATATATTTCCATTCTTATTTATTACGCTCAAATTGTAATTATCCATCTCATTACCTTCTAATAATTTGTTGTATTATATTTACATTATTTATGTCCGCAGTTTTAATAACCTTTTTTAATATTGTTGATAAACAATTATACCTTTGTAAAAAGAAAATAAATTCCTCTTAAATAAAATTAGTAGTAGTAGTGATATTTTGCTTCCTTATACAGGAAGCATTGTTTTTGAAAAAATTGTAAAAAAATCGTGACGATTTTTTACTTCTAATTTTGATCGAATTTATTTATTAGCAAATTGAGCAGGAATTTATTTTGTTGTTTTGGAATAAAGACCACATTTTTAATTACAAAATGATGTATTCATTTTTCAGGTATGAGGAAACACTCTCTGATTATCCTATGCTGTTATCTGTACACCTTGTTTGACATGGCTGCCTTGCACTTTCCGTAAGTACACAAAGTTAGATAAACGAACTACAAAGTTGTCGCACGGTGTATCTCTTACTATTTATTTTTAACTATATTTTCACTAAACTTAATTTTATGAAAACAATTTAAGAAATTTGCTTTCCACAATTTAGTTATATTATAGATTTGGTGTCATTCAATATAAGTATTCTAATAAAACGGTATATTATTCTCTTAACTATTCATATTCTGAAATAGAAAAAATTGCAAATGATAAATTGTGCTTTTTCAAATAATATGCAGAAAGAAATAAATGGTACGAGGTACCACCAAGAAGGTACTTGGTACCATTGGGAAGATAGTAAGTTACCATTATAAACAGAGTGGTAACAATTACTATAACACAGTAGTATCGATTACCAGCAGTGTGGTAACTATTGTCAGCAGTGTGGTAAATATTACGAGCAGTGTATTAACTATTACCAGCAGAATGGCAACTATTACCAACAGTGTGGCAATTATTACCAACAGTGTGACAATTATTACCAACAGTGTGGCAATTATTACCAACAGTGAGGAAATTACTACCAACAGTGTGACAATTATTACCAGCAGCGTAGCCACTATTACCATCAAGTTGATAACAATTAGTAACAAAGTAGTAACGATTATCAACCGGGAGGTGACAATTACGACCGAGGTGGTAAAATTTACCAATAAGTTGGTAATGATTGCCATCGGGGTAGTAACACTTGACAACAGTATGGTAACGATTACTATCTGAGCAGTAACTATTGCCATCAGAATGGTACTTACTATTTATACCCGTTTTTGTAATTAATCATTTTTTAAATGTTTTCATTATTTTTCAAATGTTTTTTTCATTGCAAAATGAAATAAGCGCTTCCCTTGAATGCCAATTTATCGTTTTCTTAAGTAACTTACATTTTTTTTCTAAAAAATGATAATGTAAATATTTTTTAAAAAAATAGCATGTTTTTTTAATTAACATTGGTTTATAATGAAACTAGATAATTTGAAATAAATGTCAAATGCATGCGTGTCGTAAATGAGTAAATTTTTCAAAAATCATACATTACTTTGTAAATCTCGCGTTTCAGTGAGAAAGTTTGTGAGGCTGTCCTTTCCACAGAGGTAGAAGATTGGCAGGTTAAAGTCGATAGTCTCTCGTCTCGTACAATTCGACTTTCGGCCAGAAAACGCGGGTACCGGTTTTTTCCCAAGATAGAAAGGTAAAGCTTTAATTCTGGCATGCATGATTCTTCTGTACACTTTCGTATAATTTTCAATTACAAATACAAAAAACATCAAATTTTTCATACAATGTTGACAAGTATACAATTTTATGTTTTATTTTATCATAATTATGTGTCTATTTGTATTGTATCATTTTTAACAAAGTGCTAATGTTGATTCACGCAATTTACTTATTATGAATCTTTTACTAGTTGAAGTTTTTACTAGTTGAAGTTTTTACTAGATGGATTTATTTACATAGACTGCATTTTATGGAATTCAATTGAAAATTATATTTTAAAATTAAAAATTTTAACGTACTAGATAATCGACAGTAAAGCCTTCGTCTATTAACTTTTGCATTCCAGAATTAAGATTTTTTCTGATTTTCTTAAAGCACATTCTTTCGAAAATTCTTTTATAAAGAAGTACGCGTACCGGTTTTCTACGGAGGTCGAATTCATCATAAGAAGTACACGTACGGTAAATTTGTATTGATGTTTATAAATAAAATCAGGAAAAAAAGTAAAATAATTAATAACAATAAGTAAAGAAAATGATAACTATCAAAATTACATGTAAAAGTAAACCTTACGTTTAAAGTAAAATTTATGTATTTGAAGTACGCGTACTTCTTTTTAATGTTTTAATGTGCCAATTTATTTTCCTTGATTGAGACACAGTTCAAGAACAACATTAAATAATGTGACCTCACTGTCATCCCATAATTATAGTCGGAATATGAAAATAGGTAAAGAAAGACGTTGTTAGGTGAACTTAAGGGTATGCTTAGCACAAAGGCCTATTATGGCTTCTCTGTTATTGCTGCTTCATTGGAATCGAGAATATTTGAATCTGGTATAAAATACTCTAATCTGACCACTTCTAGACTAAAGTACTTTTTCTTGGTAGAATTTATCCTTTGGACATAAAATTATTAAATTTCTCACAATCCCTAAAAAATATTGGCTCACGCTGTACACTTTTATTACACTTATCATATTGTAAAAAGAACATTTATTCCATGATAGGAAATATGTCTTAACTCAAGTGGCAGAATTTATGTCAGATCTTCTCGATTTTCTATTTTCAGAAATAAATCATAAAAATCCAATAAATCGCCCAAAATCATGAATGGGGAGTTAATTTTATTAATATTTAATTATAAACCTTATCGTTTACTTTTTATTTATAAAAATGGTAATGTATTTATAAAAAAGTTAACGAAATGCTTTCTAATTAATTGAATGGTTAACCAACAACTATTTTAACGAATTTCAAAACACTTGTCTGGACTCAGAAAGTAACGAAAAAATATGGGAAAAATTATTTAACCTTGTATAGTAAATATATAAATATGCTTGAACCTTGCATAAGAAAAGCAAAATGTTAAATTTCAAGATGAACTTGAATTTTTACAGGCATATGCTTGTAGAACTTCAATTTATCTTGGAATTTAACAGATGACGCATTGAAAAAGAACATTTTGTTTTTTTTGTGTGTTCTCTTTTAAAGCCTTGCAAGAGTTAGAATTTTGCATGGGATCGAAATTTGAACCAAGCAAGTTGTAAATAAGATATTTAAATTTTGATTGCTTTATGTAATTGAATATGTATCCAACAAAGGCAACAATTAATGTGGTATGCAACCATTAAATGTTATATTTAATTGCGTATCAACCTAACAAAGCCAGGATATAACATACCGCAAAGATGGAAAGGGATATCAAAACAACAAACAAGGTTTAATGTAATATTCAGCCAAGAATCTAAGCTTAAATTAACAATGCTTATGCTTGTAGACTTCTCTGCATAGAAACTTATGTACATACTTTTCTAAGAATCGTTTTAATATTTTTTTATACAACTTTTTAAACTACGCTAAAATATTCTTCTTACACTCTCTTTTCCTATATTTCTCTTTTTTTGTATTTTAATCCGACAGTAATAAACCTTTGAAGTAGATACCACATTAATTGTTGAATGAAGAATATATTTCTTAACACATTTTCTTAAATTTAAAAAAAATAAGTTTGTAATTATTCCAGTTTCAGAGATTTTTGTGTCTTTTCCTAGTGTCAACTAAAATAATTCCTAAGTCGAAACATTATGATCTTAGTTCTAAAGTTTGAACAAGTGTCCTCAACAGATATCAACGAACGAAAGCAAATGTCCTTTACCTTCTTGCTTACGGTTTGCAGAGAGATGGAGGTTCAGGAGTACGGACGAAAGGAAGTGTCCTTGTCATTGAGAGACATTCTGCCCCTGAATCCGAAGAATTATGACAAACACAGGGCTCCAAAGTTCCTTGGACAACCAACTATGGTTTACTTTCACGTCACTGTCCTCAGCATTGACTCAATTAATGAGGAATCAATGGTAAATTCATATTCACTTTACTTCACCTTTATCTTTTGAAATTTACAATTTAATTAGATTATGAATAATTATGTATTATATTATAATTATATAAATTATAATGTTATTATATATAATATATAATTATTATATTATTATATATAATTATTATGCGAACCAAATCAATTAATTTTTAGAATTGGAAATAATGGTCTTTTTTCTCTTGCTGCCTGCAAATGTACCTATTAATAAAAAATAAAATAATATTACTATATAATTAAATAACACGGAAATTAAAATAAACATTCCTCAGGATTACTTAGAGTCTCGTGAACAACTGTCTTTTTCGAAAATAAGACCATAGTCATTCCAACAAAGATTCGATAATCTTCTTACTAAAGCTTACTTCTTCTTCTAAGCTCTCTTCTTGTTAAAATTATAAAATCTAAACTTAAAATTTGATTGTTTAGAAAAAATGCCAAGTCAATAAATATTAATCTCGATATTAATTACCTTAATTGCATAAATATTATTATGCCTAAAAATTAAAGAATAAACTTTGTTACAGACGTATGTAGCGGACATTTTTTTGGCCCAAAGTTGGCGCGACTCTAGATTAAGGTTACCAGAAAATATGTCAGAAGAGTATAGAATATTGGATGTGGATTGGCTGCACAATATTTGGAGGCCCGATTGCTTCTTTAAGAACGCAAAAAAGGTCACCTTCCACGAAATGTCGATACCGAACCACTATCTGTGGCTCTACCATGATAAGACTTTACTTTACATGTCCAAGTAAGCTCTCTAAGTTTCAATATTTTTATAAATTAGGCAGAATTTATAATTAGCCTTAATTTATAAATTTAAATCATATTTAATTTTTAATCGTATTTAATTTTAAATCATATTTAATTTTCAATCGTATTTAATAAATTTAAATCATATTTAATTTTCAATCGTATTTAATGAATTTAAATCATATTGAAAAAATTTTTTTATTCATTAAGACCTCATACTCTTCTCCAAACTTGCAATCAAGTTATATAATTAGATGAGTCTTGTATAATTCACAATAGAACTTCGTAACTAATTTATGCAAAACTAAACAAGACGAATCTTAATTAAAATGAAAATTACACTAAACTCTGAAAATTTAATTATTAAAATTAATAATTTTCTTAATTCGTGTCATTCGATGTTTCCAACTTTTATTTATAATTTATAATTAATGTGTAATAAGATTTCAAAAACAAGTTGAGAAAATTAATGATATTCAAATTTTACCTTGTAAATTAAATGTTTCAAATATTAAGATAAAGATCTCGTGGAGAAACAATTTTAGTTGGTACTGTGCAAAATATTTGTAATAATTATAATATTGAGTAGAATTATAATGGAGCGAAAAAAGCTTGCATAGTCAGACCAATGCGACAAGGGAGATTTAGTTTAAACAGTAGATAAAGCAAAAATTGATAGACCAAATGAAGAACTAGTTCGCTTCTTCTACTGTCTTATTTTGAATCTTTTTTGTTTCGTTGGTCTGACATTGCTTGCTTTTTCTACTGACTGACTTTGAATCCTTCTTTCAGTGTTGGTCTGACTATATTTGCTTTTTCTACTATTTTAAAATCTCTCTTATTGCGTTGGGCTGACTATGATTAATTTTTCTACTTTCTAACTTAAAATCTTTCATACTACTTAAAATCTTTCCATACGGTCTGACTCTGCTTACTTTTTCTACTGTCTGGCTCGAAATCTTGTATATTAAATTACACAAATTTAAAAATAATATTTTTTCAGATTAACCTTAGTCCTCTCGTGCGCAATGAAATTTGAATCATATCCTCATGATACTCAAATTTGCTCAATGATGATAGAAAGTCGTATGTATATTTAATCCTTTTTAGTAAATGAATTTAAAACTTGTCCTGAAAATCAATTTTTACATGATTATGCAATGTATTAAATAAAAAAATATTATAAAAGAATATTATTATATTATTATTATTATTATTATTATATTATTATAAAAGAATTATTCAATTTTGTCATTCTGTAGCAAAAATTTCTGTTCTTTTCCTTTCCATTTACGTGATTTTTAAATTTCTAATTATATGAATTATTATTAAAGGTAATTGAATTCATTTTAATTTGAATTAAACGAATTGAATATTTCAGTGTCACATACTACACATGATTTGGTCTTCATGTGGAATATGACTGATCCTTTGGTGGTCAATCCGGAAATAGAATTGCCGCAACTTGACATATCCAACAACTATACAACCGACTGTACGATAGAGTATTCAACGGGGAATTTCACTTGCATACAAATCGTCTTCACTCTTCGTCGAAGACTAGGATATCATTTATTTCATACTTACATACCCTCAGCCCTCATTGTCGTCATGTCTTGGATTGCATTTTGGATTAAACCGGAAGCTATCCCAGCACGAGTCACATTAGGAGTTACATCTCTTCTTACCCTTGGTAATTCATTACCTTTTAATTATTTTTAATTAATATTCCAAACATATTAGTATTTAAATTAAGTAAAGTATTTAAGTATTTAAATATTAAAGTATTAAAGTATTAAGGTACAAACGTATTAACGTCTTAACGTATTAACATATTAATGTATTAAAAACGTATCAACGTATTAAAAAATTAACGTACTAAAATATTAAAATATTGAAGTATTAAAATGTTAAAGTATTAAAATGTTAAAGTATTAAAGTATTAAAATATTAAAATATTAAAGTATTAAAGTATTAAAATATTAACGTATAAAAGTATTAAAATATTAAAGTATAATATATAAATATTTTAAAGTAGGTATTAAATACTAATTATAGAATTAATTCAGAAGAGTTCTTTAGTCAAGACAGTTTTTATACAAACTAATATCCTGAATGTTAATTTTTTGAAATCTTTAATTTTACCAGCAACACAAAATACACAATCTCAGCAGTCACTGCCTCCAGTTTCTTACGTGAAAGCAATTGACATCTGGATGTCATCCTGCAGCGTTTTTGTCTTCTTGTCACTCATGGAATTCGCTGTAGTGAATAATTACATGGGACCTGTAGCGACAAAAGCCATGAAAGGCTATTCAGATGAGGATTTAAGAGAAGCCATCGATGAATTTAAGGTTTTCTGATTTGCACCAATATATTTATTTATAACTAGAATTATTATTACTATTATTAATTACTATTATTCAAATTACTAAAAAAGCGCCCTTTAAAAACTCAAAAAGAAAATCTTGTCCATTAAAACTACGATATATTGATTAACAGAACAGCAGACACTATTAAAAAGAAGAAAAAACAAACACAGACGAATGCAGTAAGAAAGCTTTAAAACGAGTCAGTAGAAAAGGCTAACATAGTCAGACCAACGCAGTAAGGGATGTTTAAAATAAAACAGTAGAGAAAGCTAATATAGTCAGACCAACACAGCAAGGGATGTTTAAAGTAAAACAGTAGAAAAAGCTAATATAGTCAGACCAACACAGCAAGGGATGTTTAAAGTGAAACAGTAGATAAAGCAAACATTGTCAGACCAAGTGAAGCATTTGATAAAGAAAATGCTTCTTCTACTGTTTTATTTTAATTTTATCTTGCTTCGTTAGTCTGACATTGATTGCTTTTTCTACTGAATAGTTTTAAATCTTTCTTACTACGTCGGTCTGACTATATTTGCTTTTTCTACTCTCTGCTTTACAATCTCTCTTATTGCCTTGGGCTAACTATATTTGCTTTTTCTACTGTCTGACTTTAAATCTTCCTCACTACATCGGTCTGACTATGCTTGCTTTTTCCACTGACCGACTTTAAAGCTTTCTTACTTCGTCGGTCTGACTATGCTTGCTTTTTCTACTGTCTAGCTTGAAATCTCAATTATCACTTGCATTCCTGAATTCAGATTTTAAAAATTAACCCAAAAT
>WNHD01001788.1:0-20407 GCA_011057455.1 Ganaspis sp. Gsp50 | reverse complement strand
ATTGATGAATTTAATTTTTTATTAGGGAAAAAATTTTATCTAAAAAACCGTATTTTTTGAAGAAAAAACGATCTCAAAAATTTTTGTTTAAGTATTTCTGAATATCCCTGTGTCCATTTCTAAATTTTTATGAGTGTAATAACACCACCAAATTTCATTAAGATCAATCAAAGCATTCTGAAGATAGAGAGTCCACAAAAAAACGACCACACACGCACATACACACACACATATATCTGGACATTGCCCTAAAACTTCGTATTTTTGCTTTTTGGGTGAAATTGAGTTGATTTAGACTATTTTTAAAAAATCGATAATTGTCACGATTACAATGCTTCCTCTATAAGGAAGCAAAATTGGCATTTACTTCATCAATTCTAAGTAAAATATAGATTTTATATTCAATTGGCAATTGATTCGTCTTGACGCAAGGAATCCAAATTTTATCAGTACTTACTTCAAATTTCAATTAGGGAAAAAATTTTATGCAAAACGATTTTCTGAACGAAAAAATGGTGTAAACAAAATTTGAATGAGAATTTTTGAAAAATCCCTCCATACAAATCTTGACATTCACGAGTATAAAAACTCCACCAAATTTTATTAAAATCGGTCGAAGCGTTCTCAAGATATCCTGGCGAGAAAAAAGCGTGACATATACACACACACACACACACACACACATACATCCTGAAATTTGCTTCAAACTTCGTATTTAAGCTTTTTGGATGAAAGTAAGTCGATTTAGAGTATTTTTGGAAAATCGAAAATCTTCACGATTACAAGGCTTCCTGTAAGGAAGCAAAAAATTAATTAAATATTAATAAAAAGTCAAGATTTTAGTTCAAATGATAGCATGAGATGTGTAGAATAAGTCATAAAAATTTCAGCCTCATCGGTGCAATAGTTTAAATTGTAGGATATCAGCCAGGTGAAAAAGTGTTGCTTTTAAAAAAACGAATTTCGGACAATACCCCCTTACGCATCACAATCTGCAATTCATTGTTCAAATCTGTCTACAGCTGTCTTTCCCTCTCTTACTAGAGAAAGAGCATTACGACGATGGACGACGTCGTCAGCACCGACAATCGGGTTCATGGGTTCCACACTTTGAACCCGTGAACAATCCACGGAGACCGTTTATTTAACTTTGGGAAGACTTCCCAGGTGCCAGGCAGTTTACTTTGTCTGCTCGGACTCCGCGGATGAACTTCGATGCCACGAACTGCTCACAGCCAGTTCGATGTAAGAGCGAGAGAGACGCTACCACTGGTTACAAGTACCGTTGATAGGGAGAGAGGGGTACGAGCACACCTCTGACACTTTAAAATCAAAGAAAACACTGTTTCTATTTATGAAAAATAACTCGTAAAAAGTTCTTTATTCAAAATAGATATTAGTCGCCGAGAATCCGCACTTCTGGAACTGTAATTGTAACTGGGTAAACCCACGTGGCGATGGTCAGCCGGCCGGCGTCCCAAAATGTCGGCGTCAGTCGGCAAACAGTCACACTTTCCGGGTTTAATTTCCCAGAATCCCGAGTCAGGCTTATTGACAGAAAGTTCCAGACACTAACCAACATTTGGTTCTAATACCGTACATAATTATTAGTTTAAATATAATTTACCATAATCTAAAAAGAACTTGAGTTTAAATTAATAATTATACGAGTTTCTGAGTGTTCTACTTGAAAATCATTAAAGTTAAAAGTTCCGTGGATTTGACCATATAATATATCGAATTTGCACTTATTTCGAATAAGTTTTTGATCTTTTGAAATCCGATGTATGTGGGTTTCGCTGTAATTATGAATAAAATTAAAAGTTCTAAGCAATGAAAGATTTTAATATTTTTTAAAAAATGCTCAAAAAATTTTTTATTTTTAAGATGTACAATAAGACTTTTTGTGGCAGTACCTTTAGTTAAATTTAGTTAAAGGACACCGTGTATTACTACAGCATTTTGATGAATTTTGGAAGCCTGGGATTGTGCTAATTACCTTAAATGCAGACATTTTCTGCAGCAATCGGTATATCGAGGATAATATAAAACTATTTAGGAACTTAGAACGTTACTCGGTTTTTCTAAAATGATTAATGTTTATTTATTAATCATTTGCAGTATGGTGGGATGCTCAGCGTCCAACCATTTTTTGAATATTTTCTACATTTGTGTTCGATAAATAACAAACATCCAGTAATATAAAATTATGGGATTATTTGTAAGCTTCTCCAGTAGATTTCCGATTTCAAACTATGGTTATGAAATAAAATATTATTTTTAGTTTCGCAGAAAAAAATATTTAAAATAGCGAAATTGGTCGATTTTCTAAATTTAATATTTTTAGTATTCTTTAATTATAATATGCATATTTCTTTTGAAAAATCTTATTTTTCTATGTTTAAAAAATTTGTACCTCAAAGAGTTAATACATTTACGGACGACAAAAGAGAAATTCTGTGTATTTGTCCTAAATGTAGTCACATCCATCAAAGTTAAATGTATTGTTTTTTATATATAAAATTATTACCTATAACTGTTCGTTTCCGAATAATACTATTTTATCATTTTACATTACTTGTATTTGAAGATTAAAACTGTACTTCTTTCAAATTTGAAATTCGTTACTAAAGTCACTCTCGTTAAATATGCAAAGTTTGAGTATAGTTTTGACCTGAAGATACAGTACACTGTTAAACTATAATTAAAGGGGCACATGTAATAACTTGTTAGGCGCGCGAACTTTTTATTTTCTAAAACTGAAAACTGTGAAAAAAATTTGTACATCAACTACGCTGAGGGCGAACCCAGGACCTCTCAATTGCCAATTGAGTGCTCTGAACACTGAGCTACGTAGGGTCCGACCATAATAATTCCACAATTCTTTTTACATGTTTGGTTGGCATCAACCTTCTTTTCTACTTACAGTACGAATCAGACGAAGCACATAAACTAGTACATTGTCTGACCAATACTGTAAGTAGATACGAAAAAGTTCGCGCCTAACGAGTTATTGCACGTGTCCTCTCAATTTAATATACATATGTAAATATTCTTCTTTTTGAAATAATAATATCACAAAGTAAACATAATTTCTTTTCAGGTAAGCATAACCCAAATTTGTGATATCAAATAGAATTAGATTGATTGGAGCATTATCAAAATCACTTGAAAGATTTTTCAGAAATACTAAATCTTTAAATTATGTCAAAAAATAAATTAAATTTAACATTACCACCTGGTTCAATTGAACCAGTATCAGTTGTTTCTCCATCACCTCCAGTTCCACCTCTCACAACGTATTCTGAAACTCCTGCAATTCCAGAGTAAGTTTCTGTTAAATTATTTTTGAATTTTTAATTGCCTATGCTAACAATCTTTTTATTGATGTATTTAGGGAGAGTGAGGGAAATTGACGCACTTTTGGTCAGGCAGGAAAAATCCTAGGAAATTATTTTTTAAATCAAATGAAGTTTACACCATTTTGAAGCCTATCATTAGCAGTTTCAAAATTATCAAGAGTTTTTAATTTATCTTATTTAGTTTTACTTCTAGACAGGTTTGAATTGAAATGTACCAAATTCTGAAAATTCAATTTGTGCATTCAAATCGACTCACCCCGTGGGGCAAATCGACGCACTTGGATATTTTCGAAAAATAAAACTGTTCGTGCACTATTATTATGTAAATATTAAAAGTAGTTTTATACTTATTTTAATTATGCAGGGGCGTATCAAAATGAGCTTTTTTTTGGTCAGAATCGGCGCACCTGGTGGATTTCACGTGAAATGTCCAACTAAAAAAAAAGTATCCCGATTTGCTGCAAATTTTCGATATGAACAATCCTATGGGATATTAATTTTCCAGATAAATATTTGGACATTTCTTAAAAAATTGTGGGAGTGGGAAGAGGTGATAGTTCGGGATTTTTTTATGACACGCTCTTCTTTGGGGTCGTCCATAAACTGCGTAGCCCATTTTTTTGGAAATTTATACGCCCCCTCCCCCAATGTACCACACTGTTCCATACATTTGCGCCATTTTTTCCTCTTAACGTAGCAAATGTCTTAATCCCCCCTCCCCTTTGACGAGCTACGTAGTTTATGAACGACCCCTTTTGTTACTTATTCTGTTTTATTGAATAGATAAAAAATTTTATCGGAAATGATTTTTATAGATTTTTTCATAAGCTTTCGATTGGTGAAGTGCATTTTAATTTTTTATTGTAATTTCAACATGATTTTTAAAAATTAAATGTAAATTTAAATTTTTCTCAAAGTTGAGCCTTTTTAATTTTTTTAAAAATATTTTTAAAAGAAAGCTGAAATTGTTTCCTATGAAATAGGTAAGTTTCAAAACATCCTTTTTTGTTCTCAAAAAATTAAATGGTGAATACCGCGTTACGCGCGAAACAGCGCAAATCGTCATCGCCACGTCCTGCGTTGCAACTCGTAAAGTGGCTGGCACCGACGTTTCGTGCGTAAAGCGGTGTTCACCATTTAATTTCTCGATAACAAAAAAGTACGATGTTTTGAAACTTACGCATTTCATAGGAAAAAATCTCAGTTTTCTTTTAAAAATAGTTTTAAAAAAATTGTAAATGCCCAACTTCGAGAAAAACTCAAATTTATATTTAATTTTGAAACATCATGTTGAAATTACAATACAAAATAAAATGCACTTCACCAATCGAAAACTTATGCAAAAATCTATAAAAACTATGTCCGATAAAATTTTTCTATCTACTCAATAAAACAAAATAAATAATAAAAGTAGAGCGTGTCATAAAAAAACCCCTAACTGACACCCTCTCCCACTTCCACAATTTTTTAAGAAATCTCAAAATATTTATCTGGAAAATTAATATCCCATAAGATTGTTCATGTCGAAAATTTGCAGTAAATCGGGATACTTTTTTTTTAGTTGGACATTTCACGTGAAATCCACCACCTACGAAATAAATAAAAATTACAAGGTTATAATTTTTTTCATTTTAAAAGACTAAAGGTGTTTTGAGGTAATGAGACAGGCCCAGACCCTAAATCCGTTATTTTGTTTGTAATTTATAAAAAAAATTATTTAGATTTAATAATTTACATTACCCCGCTTGTCCCACTGTCGTGTGCATCGATTTGCTTCACCATGATTTTAGCAATTTTAAATTAAATATATGTAATACCTCAAACAAACAAAAAACTGTAGGTGTATTAAAAGAGTATACCTGAAAGCACAAAAAGATCGTACCAAAAATTTAATATATCAAATTACTATATTAAAAACGCAAAAGTGCATAAACAAAAAAGTGGTCGGGAACCTTCTAAAAACACAAAATCAATTCTTAAATCTTATTGCAACAAGAAAATTACATAAAACTTCGTTTACATAACTAAAATGGTAACAGGTCCATAGAGATCTCTTATTTCTATGTCAATATTAAAGGGTTAAACCCCTAGTGCGTCGATTTACCCCACCCTCCCCTACTATAATAATTTATATGAGTTTCTTAACATTAATAATAATTATTAATATGAGGCATTATTTCTGAACTGTTCCAATTTGAAAATCAATATTATAGAATTAGCCTCAAATTTTCAGAAAATCTTGCTTCAGATTGGAGGTGGGATAGAGTCTCCAGGATAGACTTAAATTTTTAGCTTGAGACGTTTTTTCAGAGAGTCCTAACTTTTAAACTAATAATTGGCTTTACAATAATCATAAGTGGTTTTGAAAGGCTGTTACGTGCACTTCTTGTTATTGTTGTCACTTTTAGGGTTTCGGGGCCGAGACCCTTATAATTTCGCTATGGCGTCCGTGCGTCGTACGGACAGATTCTGAGGAAGCTCTTGAGAGGCTCCCCTCGGGCTTTACAGAAGCTTTCTGGAGGCTCTGGGAAGGTCTTCTAAAGACTTCGGGAAGGCTTCTTGGCGGCTCTGGGGAGGCTTTCTGAAGGCTCTAGAATGACTCTAGGAATGTTTAATGGAAGTTCTGAAGAGTCTCTCCAGAGGCTATACGAAGTTGGATTAGAAGCTTTTGGGAACTTTTGTAGATTAAGATTCAGACACAAAACCCTCGATTGCAGGCGCATTGCGACTGCTTTTAGTACTGATTTTTTAAAATAAAAAAACATGGATTTTCTACAGAATTCTGTGCCGCTGCGCAGGAAAATTTAATTGATATTCTATTATTAAACACTGTTTGGAAAAGGAAGGCCTGATGTGTACTTCGGAATTTGCTGACAAAGAAATGGTTGTAGTTAATACGAAACTTATTTTGCAGGTATATGTGATATTCTTTATGACTCATGACTAGAATTCTATGGAAAATTCAAGTAGGGTAAATGTGGGTATTATCTCGGAACTTTATAGAAGTCCAACTTTCAAATGTCCTAAAAGACTTATTTTTTTAAATGAAAATTTGACCATATTTATCTTTTAAAAAGAAACGTCAATGTTGTATAATTAAAATTAATAATTAAATAACCGATTTGAAAAGCAAAATTAAATGCTGGTATTATCGCGGATCATCGTTTGGCTTGTTGGTATTATCGTGCTGGCATTATCGCTGATGATGGTATTATCGTGTTCCAATTATCGCGGATGGTTTAATATTTGTATTAATGTTTAATTATAATTTACCCAGTAGGCACACTTAGCTAAAAGATGTCGTTAGAATGGCTTTTGGACATTGGGCAAAAAATGTCCTAAAGAGGTCTTAAAAACGTCTTTAACTTGTCCCAAAGTAGTACATCCTTAGGATGTATATGGCTCGTTTCAAATAAATTGTAATGTTTGTGATTTGCCCAAAAGAACTTTCTGTGACTAGATTAACCAACATTCATATCTTGGTTCTATAAAATACGAGCTTCTTTATTGACTTAAAAACTGAGAAAATCGAAGCGCTTTGGAAATAACTGGAAGACGAAAATGTTAGCAAAATGTCATGAGTGTAACTATTACTGGCGTTTATTTTTGATTTTCAAGTCAATAGAATTCTATTAATTGAGGCTTTAAGACACACATTTTTTTCATGGTTTATTAGTACAAATTTTACAAAAAATCAATGGCTAGTCATTCTAAATAGCCATCAGCCAAAAAATAAAAAGTAAAAATAACGTATTTCCTAATCTTTGAATTTTTCGCCTTCAAGGCAGAATTAAATTCTTTCTTTCTTCCAATTTATCTCGTAAACACGAATTTTGCTTTACCATCGGAGTACTAGCAGACTGAATTTATGTATCGAGCAAGACATAGCAGAATGTCCTTCTTTCAATAAGAGAAATCCGGCGTCGTGGCTGAAAAAGAGGTAATAGTTTGTTATTGAATTGATGTCATGAGTGTAACCAGATATAAATGGTGAGTAAAAAATGTTAATTTAGTAATAATTCTAAATTTACATTTATTTTTCGAAATGCTATCAAATGCAACCAGCCGCGTTAAGAAAATCCAATTGTTTTCTGCAGAGAATGAAAAGAAGAGCAAATTGTCATGAGCATAACCGTCATCCCGGCAACAAGGCTGGAATTGTATGGAATTAATTAGAACAATTCTATTTAATACCAGAATTTCCCTTTATTTCACTATTAATCTTATAGAATAGAACATGCCAAAATTCTGTTCTTCTTAATTCACTTTTTAACAAAATTTTAATAAGAGTATTCGATCCCGAGCCTTCTTTCCATAAGTCTGAGAAAGTAACCTCGAAGACATGATAACTTGAAGTATGTAAACATAAAGCAGCCATTTGAATTCAAACTGTGAAAAGAATTGTCAGAATGAAAAAATATAAACTATTTTCGAAATTACAAAATCATAAGCAGTCACAAGCAAAGGCCCTTAAAAATTCTGTGCCTAAATGCGAAGGTAGCAAAAAAAATCCATGTGAGCTTCATGAAAGCCAAGCGAGGTAAAAATGCTCAAGATTCTTTGAAGGACATTTTGTTGGTCCCGGACAGGACAAAGCTGCAACTGCAAGAGTTGGCCGAAACGAGGAGGAACTTATTAGAGAGAGGACAGAATGGAGAGCAGAATCTGAGAATGATTTACCAACGAGGAAGACTAGTGATTACCAAGACGGGTTCTCAACACCATACGTCTGCAAGTACATCATAGAAGACTGTCAGTCAGCAATCTCACCTCCCGTAACTCCATGTGCTTTCTCGCCTCACCACGAAACATGTGCTCCCTTGTCCTCATCGCGTAATACAACTTTCTCTCTCTTTTCTCAAAATGTGAGAGGCTTGCGTACAAAGTTGACAAATCTCCGTAGGTCTGTACCACTGTTGTCACATGACATTTATGTTTTTACGGAAACATGTTTGACAGAAGGCTTTAACTCTTCCGAGCTTGGTTTCGCGCATCACACTATACATATATCGGTGTGACAGAAATGCCGACACAAATGACAATACTCGTCGTGATGGTGTTTTGATGGCTTCCAGACCTTCTTTTCATTCATCGTAAATTGTTACAAGTTTTTCTTCTGTAGAACATATTTTCGTAAAATGTATTATTAAATCTAAAACTTACATTTTGGTGCATTTTACATTCCACCCAACTGTGGATGTGATGTGTATTCCGACTCATGCAAAATTATTGATATAGCTAGTGCGTATACGAATGCTTTGTGTTTGTGGTGATTTTAATATGGCTTTTGTTTTTTTGGAATATATCGGATCCGACTGCACAGTCTTGTAAACCTATCGCAAGTGCATCAAGTTCTCAGAGATTAATAGCGAATAGGGTCTCAGAATCAATCGACTTTATTAACTTAGTGCAAATCAATAATGTTGTTAATTCTTCCGGTAATGTTTTAGACTTAATCTTCTTCAATACCCTATTCAAAATTCCAATATTGTATCCAATATACTTTCCGATATAGTGTATTTTTTTGACATAGATTTTTAACTATTATTTATATTTTATACTTTCTTAAAAATTTTGAAGGGAGTGATTACAAGGGATATTTGCAGAATGTTTCAAATAAATATATATAAGGTATGAATATAAGCATATATGTTCATTGGAAATAAATGATAAGTTGAAAATGTGTTTTCTGCTATTATCTGTTGGAATCAGAGTAGTAATGTGATGAATCTAAATATATCAGAGTAATAATGTGATGCAATTCAAGAAATGCCGATAACCTAGAAGTTGCCAATTTCCGCTTTTTCAGTTATTTTCAAGGATAAGGCCAAGAAGAACTTTATTAGCAGTTAGTACATGAACAGGTATTCCCATATCAAACACTACTTTTTACCGAAAAAAAGACAAAAGAAAAAAAGTAAATTATGAAGTAAATTTCCAAAGGGGCCAACTGTTTTCACTGTTTCAAGCGCTTATGGAGTTCTTCGATCCGACCCCTCAATTAATTTCGAAATATTTGTATATAAAAAAATAAAATTCATTGATTAACAATTTTGACTAATTGAGATTTAATATTCTTAGAAAGTGTAAAATAAAAAAATAAAATATTCCAGTACTTATATATATATATATATATATATATATATAAAAGTTAATTCGAGTATGCAATTTGGATAACGTAGTTCTGCTCAGCTGTTCCTCAAGCATGCCTCAATGGCGTCAGTCAATGTGCCACGTATATACAAGCGTGTATCTAAAATCTAAGACTCATCTCTAAATACTTAATATTTGTCTTTTGTTCGGTGAAATGGAGTGTTTAATATAAGAATAAGTGTTCATGTACTAACTCCCAATAAAGTTCTTCTTGGCCTCATCCTTGAAAATAACTGAAATAAGCGGAAATTAACAACTTTTAGGTTATCGACATTTCTTGAATTGTATCACATTATTACTCTCATATATTTAGCTTAATTCCAACAGATAATAGTAGAAAACATATTTTCAGCTTATCAGTTATTTCTATTGAACATATATGCTAATATTCATACTGTATATATTTATTTGAAACATTCTGCAAATATTCCTTGTAATCACTCACTTCAAAATTTTTAAGAAAGTGTAAAATATAAATAATAGATAAAAATCCATGTCAAAATAAAATACTGTATTGGAAAGTATATAGGAAACAATATTGAAACCTATATTGGATCCAATACTGGATCCAAGCTCAAATTTCAATATAGTTTCCAATATAGGTTCCAATATTGGAACCTATATTGGAATCTTTAATAGGTAGTAATTTCTATTTGAATAATGTAGAGGATGCTATATTACCTATTGATTTATATCATCCTCCTTTGTTGTTAACATTTGTAATAAACAATAATTCAATTACAGAACATAATGGGGATACTAAATTTTACTTCGATTTTAAAAACACAAATGTTGTGTTTAATTTTTTTACGAAAAATGTAAACTGGGAAGAAGTTCTCATCTCTGATTCTATCGATGACGACATCTTGAATTTTTATGCACACGTCAATACAGCTATCGAATTTTTTGTTTCTGCTAAATTAAAACGGGTCTCTAAATTTCCCTCCTGGATTTCGCATGAACTTGAATATTTAATATTCTTAAACAAACACGCACACGCAACCTACAAGCAAACGTACAACATTATTGATTATAATCGTTTTTCCATTCTATGCAGAGAATCTAAACGCCTTTCAGATTTTTGTTATTCACAATTTTTATTTAAAGTCGAAAATTCAATTATTTCAAACACAATATACTTTTAGAACTACGCAAATTCAACACGAAAGGACTATGCGTCTATGCCAACTAAAATGAACAACGATAATATTACAGTGATTTAGATATTGCTAACTTGTTTTCTGCCTTCTTTGAATCCATTTATAGTGACGCAAGTTCTGACTCAACTTCTGATGAGTCCTCGATAGCTTCTTTATTATCTCTAAATATTCCGTACATTAAAGAGACCGATATCCTTAATAAATTAAATTCTTTTGATAAGTCAAAAGGGGCAGGCCCAGACGATATTTCTCCTTTGCTTCTGTGGACATGTTGCTCTTTTGTCAATCCGTTACATATTCTTTTTAATAAGTCATAATCGCTCCGTCAATTTTCTTCTGAATGGAAAAAATTAGTTGTTATTCCTATTTACAAATCCAGTGACAAAAACAGTTATCAAATTAGAGTCCCATTACTTTGCTAAATACTTTCTCTAAAATATTCGAGGGTATTGTACATGAAATCCTATTTGGCCAATTATCAAACCTTATTATTGATGAGCAACAT
Source organism: Ganaspis sp. Gsp50 (assembly GCA_011057455.1). Classification (NCBI taxonomy): domain Eukaryota; kingdom Metazoa; phylum Arthropoda; class Insecta; order Hymenoptera; family Figitidae; genus Ganaspis; species Ganaspis sp. Gsp50. The sequence goes on along the minus strand of WNHD01001788.1, from coordinate 9,227 downwards.
GGTTTCATGCAAAGGAAATCAGTCGAAGGTAACTTTCCGGTTTTTTCAAATGTAGCAACTACTCTAGATCGGGCTGGTCAGGTCGATGCAGTGTACATGGACAATTCCAAGGCGTATTATCAGGCTGTACTCGAATGTGTTTCAAGCATCGTCTGGTGTACCTCAGTGCTCGAACCTCGGTTCATTATTTTTTATTATATTCATGATAACATTAAACTGGCCATAAAACATTGTTCTTTTTTATTGTTTGCTGATGATCTTAAGATCTTTAAAAGAACTACTTCTTATAATGATCTACTGGATCTTCAGTCAGACCTGGATGGATTGTTTCTCTAGTCTGTAAAAAATAATCTGTTTTTCAACATAAAAAAATGCTCTGGCATTTCTTTCAGTCAAGCGAGATCAATCCCCAGTTTCCTTTACGCTATCAGCAACACTGAATTAGACAGAGTTGACATGGTTGGAGACCTGGGAGTGCTGTTTACATCGCATTTTTCTGTTAACAGTCACATTACCGAAACTAGAAATAGAACAACCCGAGCTTTTGGTTTTATCATATGTAACTCTGGAGATTTTAATAATCTGCGTGCGCTAAACATTCTTTATTATTCGTTAGTAAGATCTCATCTGGAGTGGGCATCTGTAATATGGCATCCGTATTACGATTTGCACATTCTAGATTTGGAACGCATACAAAACAGACTTGGGGTTCCTGAACTACACTCGCGACTTATTACTTCTGAGCTTGTATTTTTATTTAAAATTATAAATGGATTGATCTCTTGTCACGATTTGCTAAGCTTGATTAACTTTAATATTCCAGCTAGAGAACTTAGAGGACCTCCCCCTCTTTTTAGAACTCCAATTAATAGAATGAACTACGTAACAAATTCTACAATAAACAGAATTTGTAACAGTGCTAACAGAGTTCTTAACTCAAATGATGTTTTTGGAGTAACTCTAATCTAATTCAAGAATAAATTGCTTGCACTAAATCTGTAGGCATTACTTACTTATTTTCTGTATGTAATTAAATTCACTATTGTAGTACCCAGTGTACGAATGGGCTTTTTTCTATTACTGCCCGTAAATGTATTAACAATATAAAATAAACTGAGTTTTCTTTAATAGAATAGAGGAAGATTTTGTAATGAAAATTTTTTCAAAGTGTATTCCACTGTATGGTATTAGAAATCATTTAAGATTAAAACAGATATTTATAGATATAGATTTTTTATAGATTCTTTTCTATTATTGAAACTTCATATAAGAGGGAAATTTAAGTATTAAGTGGATTAGAAAATCTTCAGTTTTACTTGAAACTCAAAAAATTCGAATCTTTTTCTTTTCCAGCCTTCTTCTCGGGATGATTATAACCAAAATTAGTGTTATTTATTAATTAGTGCTGAAAATGTAAAAAAATATATGATTCTGATCGAATGAAAAGCGAAAAATTTACTAAGGTACTATCTGGCATAAAATAAATAAGAATTAATGTATTCTTGAAAGTTAAAAATTGGTTACAAAAACAAAATCAAATTATAACACCAATGAGTGTCAACTTATTAACTTTAAATGTTAAACCGACTTTAATTCTATTAATAAATAAATCAATAAATGAGTATTGAATTTAAGATTTGCAATGTTAAAACACTATTTCTAAAAATAATTTTTGTAATTCCAATTTTTTGTAAACACTAATTAGAAATTACTATCAATAACAGGCCAGGAGTATCAGTGTAAAACATTCTGTAACACTAAAGAAGAATAAATCTAATCTACTACCAAAAACAACTTGTAATTACTAAGTTTTTGACCTATATCATGAATGTAAAACAAACTGCGATTAGGTATTTTTATTTCATGAGGACAAAAACCTAATCTAATATGCGCCAAAAATTTGTTACGGGTTTATGTTAAAAACACATACTAAAAAGCCTCCGCAAGCTCCATGCGAAAAATGCCCGTTTTCGCTACCTCGATTTTTGAATTTTTTTTTCTGCCAAATGGTTACATATGATGTCCCATTAATCACAGAAAAATTTCAAAATGAACATAATGTCCGTTTAAAACATACTCTACCGGCGGAAATTGTCGGCGTGTCCGATAGGAGTGGGCCGAAATAACACAACGCTCTTAAAATCATGATATCTTGGTCAAATAATAAGAAAGATACTTGAAATTTGAAAATTTGGAAAGCTGATAAAATTCTACGTTAGATATTCTACTGACATATTTCTTGGACATTTTAAAATTATAATACTATTTGATAAGAAGGAACGAAAAATCTTCAATTTTTCTATTAATGTTCGATATTTTTCAGCTGCTTTCCGGATCTACAAAAATTGCAAGAAAAATGTGAAATTTATATCATTTTCTCGTTTCATCTTCAGTTTTAATTTAAGCCAAGAAAACTATAAACATTTTAAGTAGTTCTCAAGATATCACTGGAAATGTTCCAGCATGTTTTTCTCAATAATCATAAGTCAGTCGTCGCTTTTCGCGAGCACATTGCTTACCTCCTACTTCACTGCAGGGTCAAAACGGCACTTCATCAAGCGGGTGTCTACATGGCGGGTACCCTTCATACACCTTATTTATTTTTTAAAATGTCATGTAGACAACAGCTTGAAAAAGTACTGTTTGGTCCCTGTGGTGAAGTAAAAGGTAAGCAATTTGTTCGCGAAAAGGAATGACTGACTTGTGATTATTAAGAAAAGCATGCTCGGACATTTCCAGTGATATCTTGAGAACTACTTAACATTTTTCTAGTTTTCTTGGTTCAAATTAAAGCTGAAGATTCAACGAAAAATATGAACTAAATTTCACATTTTTCCTCCAATTTTTGTAGATCGGGCAAGGAGTTGAAAAATATCGAACGATAATAGAAAAATTCAAGATTTTTCTTTTCTTTCTTATCAAATAGTATTATAATTTTAAAATGTCCCAAAAATATGTCAGTAGAGTGGCTAACGTAGAATTTTATAAGCTTTCCAAATTTTCAAATTTCAATTCTCTATCTCACTATTTGACTAAGATATCATGATTTTAAGAGCGCTGTGTTTTTTTTAGATCTATTCCTATCGGACCCACCGATAATTTCCGCCGGTAGTGTATAAAGGGGGTAAAAGGGGTTGACAGGGGGTTGAAGGTTCTCAAAGAAAATATTGCAATTCCAAATTTAAAGTCGAATGTTTAAAAAATCCATTCAAAATATTTCTTCAAAGACTTTTGGTTGCTGATAGCAAGCTAAATAAACCACCTCTATTATTTCTAATTACAATCAAGTAGTTTTTTTTTCAATATTGGATGATCAATGAACATTATAACATTACTAACTGGATATACAGAAATGATATCCATCAATAGCAATGCAAGAGCAACCACTAGAGTAATCCCCTAAACTAACTAAACCACCCCTATTACTTCTAATTACAGGCAAATTATTTAAGAATCCTTTAATCACCGATTATTATCAATCGACATTATTAATTAAATCACCAGAAATGATTTTAATCAATAGCCGTGCAAGAGCAACCACCGAGAATTATCCCCTAAGCTAAATAATCCACCTCTATTCATTTTAATTACATCCAAGTCATTTTAGATTTTTTTCAATTACGGAATATCAATGTACATTATTAATTTGATATCCAGAAATTATATCCATCAAAAGCCATGCATGAGCAACCACTAGAATCTTCTCGTAACCTAAATAAAATAAGCATATTACTTCTAATTACAATCAAGTCATTTAATGAAATTTCTAATCGCGATTTATCAATGCATATTATTAGTTGGAAATCCAGAAATTATGTCCATCAATAGCCATGCATAAACAACCACCAGAATCATTCTCTTACCAAAATGAGCCACCCCTTTTAATTCTAATTACAACCAAATTATTTAAATAAAATTTTTTAAGAATGGATTATCAGTCAACATCATTAACTGTATATATATATATATATATATATATATATATATATATATATATAGAAATTATGTACATCAATAGCCATGCAAGAGCAGCCACTAGAATCATTCTCTGAGCTAAATAAAGCAACCCTATCACTTCTAATTACAACTGATTGTAAGTCTTTTAAGAATTCTTCTTGGGACAGATTATCGATGGGCATTATTAATTGGTTGTCCAGAAAAGATATCTATCTATAACTATGCATAAACAATCACTAGAATCATCTCCTAAGCTAAATAAGCCACCCTATTACTTCTAATTACAACCAAGTCATTGAAAAATCTTTTTAATAACAGATTATCCATCAACATTATTAAATGTATACAGGGTAATATCACCTTTAGTGAACCAACTAAGAAACAGTTCGTATAAATTTTTTGTGGATGCACATTACTTGTACTTGTTTGTACCAATATTTAGTTTACATAATTGGACATTTTCTGTAAGAGAATTTTATTTTAATATTTGTCTGGAAGGAATTTCTGCCTCTAAAAAAAATCACATTTTTGAGGAAGGAAAAAATTTAACCTTGAGTAGACCACTCACGACAGATTAAAAACAAATCAAAAAAATCAATAAAAGCTGAAGAATTACAAAATTCTTTCGACGTGTTTGTAACTGATGTTCCTTCAATTTTAAAGCTGTTGGTCTCTTTTACTAATTCTGCAAGTTTCAACTTGCTGTCACTATTCTCTGTTTTGAATAATATGGTATTTTTTTCCTTAGTAGTAATATAGAAATAAAATTTGTAAATTGACAAAAATATTATTAAATAAGCAACCTTTCAAAACTACCCCTAGTTGAGAAAATTATAACCCATCATTTTTAATCAATTTTTCGAAACAAAAATTTTTTTCTAATATCATGACCCACTGAAATTTCTGTATATTAGATATAATAACCAGTGATAAACAGCCATAAACTACCATTTAAAACTTGCCTGCGTAGAAAACCATCCCCTATCAATTTTTAAGGGTAGTCTATGGCTATATATTACTGGTTATTATATCATACATCCCAAAGAGCAAGTTTCTTTACCTTCTGAGGAAAGAATAACTTCTTAGTTTCTAAAAATGAAATTCAAGTGTTAGAGAACGATTTCAACACACAGGGGTAGGTTTTAAAGGTTGTTTATGGCTGGTCATCACTGGTTATTATATCTAACATCACAAAAAACAATTTTTCATGGATTTTGATAACAAAAAATTCTTTGTTTTGAAAAATAGAATCAAAGTGATAATCAAAGATGATTTTCTCACACAAGGGTAGTTTTTAAGGGTAGTTTATGGCTTGTCATCACTTGTTATTATATGGGTGATTTGCAAATAACTGCCACTTTTTAAATAAAAATTTGTCCCAAAGAAAAATTAAACCATATTATAATTTTATTGAACAGTTCAGTTCATTTTTATTATTAGAGTTTATATTTAAAAGCAATCTAAGTTCTCTAAAATATTTTGTGAGTTTCAACCCAAAATGTAAAACTGACATACTACGGTACTGACAATTATACCACGGTCCTGACAAACTGACTAAAAGCTTAAAATTTATTGCTTGAAGTATTAATTTTTTAATTAAATTAACTCTTTGGAATTATTATTATACTATTTATAAAATATATAGTACCATAAATTTACTTTTCTTTTTTTTCAATTTTGGTTTGTTAGTTAGTTAATAATTTTAAATAATGTCAATTGTGATGAATTAATAAGTTAATTCTATAGAAAATTACCATAAGAATTACAAAAAAAATCAGCTTAATTTCTGTGACACATTTTCTCTTTAAGAAATTCGGTTTTCTCTGAGAAAGAGCTTGTTTATACTAAAAATACAAATTAACAAGTGAAGAAAATGTAATTCCTTGAAACGAAACTTATTTATTGTTTTATGTAAAAGATTTATTAAATTGGTCCCTTATGAAAATAATTACTGGAATACGTATTACAATAAGTATTGGGATAAGTACTGGGTTAAGAACTGAAACGAGGATGGGTAATACCAGTAATAATACGCTTAATTTTTATAAAGCATTGTATTCAGTAATAAATTAGTGCACAGGCGTTATTACCATATAAATATATTTTTCTTCAAATGTTTTATTTATTTATTTGGAAAATTTAGTACTAGGATTTTCAATGATCAATTTAGTACTAGGATTTTCAATGATCCATCCAGTATTTCATCCAGTACTTATTCCAGTACTTTGACCAGTACTTTTGGCAGTACTATCTTTTCCTAAGAAATGTGTCTTAAAATAATTTCTGTGTAACGTCTTTATGAAAAGTGTGTACAAAATGTGTCTTGCATTATGTTCAGGAATGTACACTTTCCTTCACACTTTGTGGTGATATAAATAAGCGCATAGTCTATTTAAAGCTTTTTTATTGTTTAAAGTTTTTTTTTGATAAAAATAGCTTAAAAAATTAAGATTCTACAGGCAAGAAGGGGACGAGTGATACTTTTGATGGCCTCCGTTGAGTAACTCGAGAATTCTTGTATGCGAGGCCAACGAAAATCTTGCATATCATTATATTGTACCTAACCTCCAAAAATGGCGCTTTTCCTTAATGGGTGTTGCACAAAGTGCTGTGTGCACCTCATATGAAAGAGCATTTTCCATCTTCGTGCATCAAACTTTGCACTCGTCGGGAAACAGCTGCTTTCGGTACTTAGCGCACAATATACTGTTGTCTAGTTTTTATTTTTCTAAATTTATTTTTCTATATTTTATAAGAATTGTAGTATAGAAATAAATTAATAAAAACGCACAAAAGATTGTAACAACTTTCTTCAATATTGAGAAATAGATATCTTTTTATTAAGTTCAATTTATTGTTGAATGAATTAATAAAAAATTCTCTTTGCTTTTTCTTTTTTAACTAATTTTTTAGTTCCTTTTTAAATTTTAAAGGATTGCATTTTTGTAATTGAGCAAAGTGTTTCCATGCTGACTAACTGCATCTTTTTATTCTATTTTGAATCGCGCAAACAATTTTATGACAAATTTAATAACATAATCCTCAAAGTGGTGTAATACTGATGTTTCCAAATTTGGTACAACTACTCATCTTGATGTACTTATTATGACATTAAACGCTGCATATTTATTTTCAACATATTTGTCAACTTAAGTATATCAAATTTTAAGAAAATTGGAGGTACTACGGTTTTACACAAACTTCGATAGTTGGTAAAATGTAAACGGCCGCTTATAAAAGGTTAGTCTCCTTTGTCCTTTGACTGTAAATATTATTCTTGTAAAGTGTATAACACTATTTTCTAAAGAATTCGTTTTGAGAACTCGCTAAATTCTATCAAACAACGTTTTCTTTTTTCTTTAGTTTTTTTTGGTACTACCGATCAAGGTTTTATACTCTCCTCTCAGCCACCATCTTTCCTTTTGCCTGTTACTGCTAAACAACTTCTTTTTTTTAAGCCATGTATTATTCTTAACTCTACCAATTTTCGTCCACAGACGACTTTTAATAGGAGTACTCGCATTTGCCTGGACCGCCTGTAATAGGCTTGCTCGCCAGTGAATAGGGAAACTGTGGAAAACCTACCCAGAGTACAACCGGTTACCGACAGTCGGATTTCAACGGTGCTCGCCGGATAATGTATAGACAGCGCACACCGTTGACCCTCGACGTCTAACCTCCCGCTCGAGTTGTCTCACGAGCCGGAGAAAAATCCCGGACTAAAGGGGCCTCGAACCAGTGGTGGTTCGCAGCGTCTGCAAAGTCCAAGCTTTCATCCAATTGAGCTAACTCGTCGGTCCTATCAAACAACATTTAAATACGTTAAAAACGTATGTTTTTAAAGTAGCCGCGGTCCTGACAAACTGACTTTATGTTAGCGTAGTTTTATTAAGATTACAAACTTTCAGTAATCTAAATGTAGGTTAATTATATAGAATATATTTTACTTTTCTGTGCAAATAAAGTAAAAAAATATCATTCTATTTTCAAGTAATAAATGACCACGGTACTGACCATAAGTTTTGTTTAAACAGAAAGTGATTAAAAATTGTCAAATTAAAGTAAATAATTTTTAAATGTTTCCATTAGTAATGCTCGATAATTTCATTTTGACATTCCTGTTTAAAAAAAATTCAAATAAAAGATAATTAAAAATTAAAGTAAGTATTAAAATAACGCTTTTGGAAGCAGGTGTACAAAATTGTAAAAATTGGGCACATGAAGCAAAGTACTCATATATAAAGAATATCATTACATTAAAACTGTTTTCACAGGTAAAACATCTAATTATATTTATACTTTTAAATAGTCAAGATGGAACTATAATATTAGACCGAATTGAAATTTTAGTAGAAGGTAAACTCGTAATTTTAAAAAGGGACATGCCACGGTTCTGACAATTTTGGGTTATTTTCGTAATTTTAACTTTCACAATGATTAGTTTATCAGCTGAATATTATATATTCTCGAGAATAGACTGCCATTATTTGGTATTTAAGGTAGTTGAAGCAAAAAATATCTGTATTAGTAATTTATCATTAGAGACATGTAAAATGACAGTTATTTGCAAATCACCCATATAGAGCAACACTTTACCAAAGTTACAAGACATTCTAGTTTTTGATTTAGGGCAGTTCAAGAATAATGCCCCATATATCGATACAAAGCAAGCTTCAAAGTAAGCCTTTAACGACCTTTGTATCTTTATTGTAAACCGAGAAGTACAACTTTTAAGCATAAATTTAGGGTGGGTAAAAATCTGTAAATAGCAAGACAACGCGCTTCTCTATAGCACCGTCTAACATGATTTTGAACCTATGAAGAATTCAAGAATTTTCGGATTCAAGAATTCAAGAATCTAGAGACAAAAAGAAGATACTCCTATATATGCAGTGTGGGTCCCCTCAAGGTTCGAGGGTGGGGGTGGGACCATTTGTGTGGAATATATCTTACGATGACTTCATACGAATGGGCCTACCCGAAGGAGCGGTGATCATCGGCTTTGCGGACGACGCGTTGATATTGTGCGTAGCCGAAAGTGCGGAAGCTCTTGGAGTTCTCGTTAACGAATGTCTGCGACTGGCAAAAAGCTGGCTGGATGCCAGAGGCCTTCAAATGGCCCTGGAAAAGACCGAGGCATTTGCTGGTCACAGACAGACGTGGATACGAAATCCCACGAATCGTGATAGACGAATTCGAGGTCAAGTGGAGGAAACAGATCAAGTACCTTGGTGTGGTTCTTGATGGAAGGTTAAACTTCCATCACCACA
>WNHD01001787.1:0-17380 GCA_011057455.1 Ganaspis sp. Gsp50 | reverse complement strand
TTTTGTGTGGGGACGAAATTGATTCAACCAATAAGAACTGAATAAATCGCAGTGGATCAACCAACCCCTGTCTCAAGCAACCCCGGTCTCCCCTACACTACGAAAACTCCCAACTAATTCAGTCTAAGAATTGGATTGAATTACGTAACCACAACGTTACAAGGTAATTTGAAAAAAAATTCAATTCTTTTGTATTCGTAGAGGTTGTTTACAACCCTTAAAGAAAAAGTTACTATAAAAAATTAATTAACTGATTAATTAAATAACAAACAGGATATCATTTTTGAAACTCGTAGCAAGAAATTATTAAAGTGAAATATTTATTAAAGTTGTTTAGCAATTCTGTATCAAATTTACGAAAAAGTGAATTTTCCTTATAGGAAATCAGTGGTAAATTTCAAGAGGTTTGAGCAATCTCCGACCGATTTCAAAATACAAAAATAATGGTACTTCTTTTCAATTTTCGACTTTTATGTTCATTGTGTTTCTTTTTGTTTCGTTTAAATCTTCAATGTTAATGGAACCACACTTTTTTACAGGTTCTGGACAGAGCATGTGCAATTCGCAGGGAGCAGTTATGGGTAAGTCTAATACATAATATAATGTTATATTTTGATTTTTCGATTTACGTCTATTATAATACATACATTCATTACTTTATGTGTGTGTGATTTTTTATGGTGAAAGGAATCTTAGCATTTTCCTACCTTCCTACATTTGGAACGAACTGTATCCTCATCTATATTTCTTCCATACAATACGTTTTTCATAGCTACTTGAGTGGAGGAGATACAATTCATCTTCAAATAGGCAAATAATGGTTGCTGAATGAATATACGCGTAATTTTTGGTGGTATTCCATCATTAGCTTGAGTATCAAGGATGTAGTCTTCGAAAGTGTTAAATTTCGTGAGGACCTGAACAAGTAATATTTTGAGGTTGGAAAACTTTTATCAGCAAGCAAAACTATTAATTGAACTATCAACTGAAATATTGACAATTTATTAATTGAAATATTGAATAAGTTTTTTCATCCTTGTTTTGAATGTTATATCAGTTGGGTGAATTTCGTCTTTAGGATGCATTTTAATATCACTGTGTTAGTTCAAAATTGGAACAAGCTGATCACGTGACTGGTAAACCTAATTCGAGTACTCTGAATCTAATAGCATCAGCCGTTTTTCAAAGTTAGGTGATTTTTTCAAAATATTCCCATTTCAAATTTTTGATATTTTGGCAAAAAACACACAATTCTTAACAATATGTGACCGGGTCTGAAAAAAGAGACCTAGTGACCAAAATGAGTTTTTCGAGAAAAACGCATTTAAAGTTTTGCATCTAAATAAATTAGATTTCTTGAGACATTTTACATTTCAACTGAACCTGATAAGTGTTCTTTATGTATTTTTTCGTGCTGAAGACGATTTTCATGGTTAAATTATATTGTCCGAACATCGCTGTTATTGTTATAAACAATTTATTTTGCTAAAGTCAAAATGTAGAATTTTCAAATTTAATTATTAAACGACTTCTAGATATCCTAGAGGTCTAAAATTTTGTTTGCACCATCAGAACTGATAACTGTACAATAATCCATATAGTTATGTTTTGAATTGCACAGCCAGGTTGCCGATGCAGCTGTATATTTAGAAACGATTAAAGAGTTATTCATGAAAAAACGGGAGTAAAACGAAGAAGCATATCAGATGTATTTTAATAATCTAAACAATACAGAACAATACTTAATAAGTTTTACAAAATTATCTACTTTGTCTTGTTTGTATAGATTGAGTATAGGGGAATAATATGAAATCCTTAGTTCAGAATTCTTTAGGTACCGTCACCCGCGGCTGTTGTTCTCAGAAAAATTCTACTTTCTTATTCAACTCTTCACTAAAATTCAGATTTATAAATGAAAATAAAAATTACTATGGAATTACGTTGCGAACATCCTTCTGAAGATTTTCTATAAGTTAGATAAGCAAAACAAAATTATTTTCGAAGCTATAAAATTTCAAAGTTTTGGGTATAATAGCCCCGTGCTTGGGGCTATTGTTCCCAGCAAAATTTGTTTATTTATAAAATTAGTTTAAAAAAGTTTTCGATCGTTTTAGCTGCATGAAATCTTTTCTGTAGGAAGTCCAGAGTAAAATTAAAAAAAAGATTATTTTTGTAGGAATTATTCAACATTTTTGAAAGTTAAACAGAGAAATCTTATTGAAATCCAAATTAACTCGAAAAATAACATTATTTTAAAATTATAAATTGATTAAAATATATCCAGCACCTTTCGCGCGATGAAAATTAACAGTTTTAATAATATATTTGAAAATATTTATTTAAAATCCAACATGATTTTAAAATTACACATTGAGTAACAAATATCCATCATTTAATGACAGATACATTTTTTAGATTATACTGCACTTCTTCTAAACTAATAACTTACTTATTTTTAGTTTCTTGACAGAAAAGCCTGTCAAAAATGTTTAAAATTGATGAACTACACACTTATATATTACATGTATATGTATATATATAAATATATGTAATATATTATATATCACATTCCTAATATGTTTAAATATTAGGAAACAAATTTTTGAAAAATAGTAGATTTTAAGTAATTTTAAGTAATGAGAACAACAGCCCCTGGAAATCCCGTACGTTAGTTTTTTACATTTTATTTTTAAAATACTGAATAAAAAGGTTAGGTCACCGATTATACTTCATCACAAATGAATTGACTACACGTATTTGTAACATTTTTAAAGCCACTACAACAGTTAAGGAGATCCAAGATGATTTTGACGGATTTGATAAACTGACAACGAAAATTTTCCAACCTTATGAATTTTTTTCTGTTTTTTGACAAAGAAGTTTATAAAAACTTTTATTCCCATCTATTCACAAGATATCAAACTATATTTACACCAAGCAATAACTTTAAACACTTCAATATAAAAATTTTATTCATTAAAAAGTAGCTGTGGAAACAATAGCCCCTGGGTGGGTATAATAGCCCCAGTCGACGGTATAGTAGTTTCTACAAAGACTTCTTAGGGGAAGGTTTTTAGATAATGGTTGCAGTCTAAAAAATGATCTTGAAATATTTGACGATGTAAGAAACAATCCATCAATCAATCAATATTACGTAACAAAATATGTGAATACTTAATTTAAGTGTGTAAATTTGAAGAGATATTATGTAGGGGTATTGTCTTTTCTTTGGTTATATGTCATCTTCAAAATGTTAATTTAGGGGTAGTTTTTTATTTTAAGGGATGAAGTTACAATGTCTTTTATTCTTAAAATTATTTTTATGTTCTACAAGTTCACTAAAAAACTTAATATCAATTCAATTGATCTTCTTTTGCCTTGATAATGATCAATAGTCTATTGATCAAAACGTCGGCAATTTGGACAAACAGGATATCTTAGTCTAATCTTTTATATCTGGATCCTAAATTCGAAATGTATTAGATGTATTAGGCAGGTCACTTTGAGATTAATATTGTCTTATTTACCGTCTGTTTAAGATGAAAATTTATTGACTTTGAGAATGTTTCTCATTATTTTATTAGTAACTTGTGCGTGAAGCTACATAGAAATAGAATTCCTATGAAGTTTCTTCGTTGGCCAAAAAATCAGCGAGTTTTATAGTCTGGGAAAGATTTGAAAGTTTTACAGGTACTTAAAAAGTTATTTCTTTCAGATGAATTATAAAAGGACTGATGTAAATCCTTTCTCTGAGTTTTCGGAAGCTATTTCTAGATAGAGCACCAATGTTGAGAATCAAGCAAAGGTTCAAAACTTACTTTTATGCTTTTTGATACATTCCCCTTTCTTGACTTTGAGTGAGATTTGTTTCGTATTATTGACCCGTAACTTAATTAATTTCATTGAATAATAATTTTCAAGAGTAATTACCGTATGTGCAGAGAAGTGTTCGGAGTAGAAGGTAGTGTTCTAACTAGAAAGTTAGAACAGGATGGTAAGTAGGCAGTATGGCTGTAGGTAGCATAGGAATTTTCGGTGGAGGCATGATCCATGTTAACAAGTAAAGATTATTACGATTCCTATCCTTATACCTTGTTTTCATGATTGTGCACGATGTATATCAGTTACTCCATTTAATAAGTTTTTCTAATGTGATCTATGGTGAGCAGAGTTTCAGAATAAATAATTGTAAGCATTGCCGATGATGATTTGAATAAGAGCAAAAAATTTTAGTAAAATATCAGAATAATTGTACTTATTACTCAGATTTAAGAAATCGAGTTCATTGCTCACTCTGAGAATCCCCACGTAATCAATAAAAGCATTGAATTGGAGGAATTTAAGCGTGGTCATGAGAATAAATGTCTCTCCAAAAATATTTTAGTTATATTTCAAAGCGTCGAGCTTGAATGGCAAATATTCAAACAAAGTTGTTTCGGCGACAGAGATGGAGCGCCACCTTGTAAGGCAAAAGTTTTGCGATGGTTCTGACGATAGATGAGGGCTTCAAAATCAAGGAATAATGGTTTTAGTTGTTGAGGCCGGTAGTAGTTCACTGGGTAATTTTATTCTTTTTTACCAACCCTTACTTAACCTGGGTTTGCAGTCCCCAAGTATCTATAAGCAGCTTTTCCCAACACACTATTTCTTTGGGACCTCCGGAACTGCCTTTCGGCGTCTGCCTTCAGAGGTGGCGTCCCTCATCGTCGCCGCTACGACTTTATCAGTTCCTGGTATTTTGCAATCCCGTTACGCCTGGTAGTGTATCCGCTAAAAACTTCAGCCTCTGTCGGATCCACGATAAAGTGTACTATTACACTAATTTAAAACTAAGCAGCATCTAGGCGCCTCTTTCTTTCTTAGCCGTTTCCAGAACCTTCCGGAAAGCGGCACACTTGCCCGAGCCTGAAACATGCTCGCAGGCCTGTCCTTCCTTCGCGCTGCACAAGAAGCAACGAGGATCTTTTTTGCAGTTGGCGAGGGTGTGGCGTGCTTATGACATGACCCAGGCGCTTCAGAATTTCTGCTTCTCCTCGTGCTACAGTGATCACAGCCAACTGGATTCCTCGCTTGCTTACGGGGAGAAGCTTCACCATCCTTTCTATCCTCGCTACTCTGAGGACGCGCTTCAGAGCCGAAACAACCTCTGCTTGTTACATGAGGTTGTCCAAATCTCGGATTTCCGAAATGACTTTCTGGTCATCCGGCAACTGAACAGTCGCCATTTCTCCAACTACTTCCGATACCTTTGCGGTAAACATCTCCCTGTTTAAGTTTCGTCTCAACTTTAGGAGGAAGTCATCCTTTTGTGTGGGCCTAGCACCAATTACTTTACATTGGCACAACACCGGGTCATCTTCCCTTCGAAGTTTTCCAAGTACAAATGCATACGTCTGTCCCTTGGAGACCCGAATGAGCGTCGTAGATGCTCTCGGTCGACCCGGGATTGTTCTCTCATTTTTGCTTCTTTTCTTTCATCTTCGTCTTAGAAGACTCCTTTGGTGGGGACTTGACCTTTTCCGCAAAGGTTTCCGCCTGAGAGGTCTTTTTCCTCTCCTTTCCCTCTTCCTCAGAACTGCTTAGACTTCTTTTGACACCTGTGGCCTTTTCCGTCTATCTGTGATATTCCAAGACAACCTTACGCATTTGCTTGGACTGGATGGCCCTGATTCTTCGGCGCTCTTGGTGCCCTTCCTCGCATGACTCAATCTCTTTGTCGTACTTGACTCCAGCCGCATCTGCCTCCTCGTGCTTTTGTCTAATTTCTCCATCCAGAACTCCAGTTTCCTCAGACTATCCTTGATGGTCTTTGAAACATTGGTCTGGATTTCACGGACCTTAAGCATTTCGGATACTTTTCCTGCAATCTTAGGGAAGTAAACCCTCTCGTCCTCTCTTAATCGAATTCGCTCGATCCTGTACTCATCAGTGTATGATCTCTCCTTAGCAGCACCGCTGGCAGCACTTGCGACGCTAAGGTTGATGATATACCCCGAAAGAGATCTATCCTCAACTCTGAGTTTCGGATTCCGAAGAGTTTTTTCTTTATTTCTTGACGGCGGTCCGTCATTCACCAGAAGCACAGGTGGCTTTAAAAACGTCCGCTTATCTTCTCTTGTGTCATTGGATGCTTCGGGATTCAAGAGGTCCATTCTCGAAGCACTGCGGTCATTGGATTTCGACGCCTGGGAGTCCGCTTGCTCACTCATAAACGCCGGCACTGAGGTATCACCTCCTGCGCCTTAAACTCGTTTTTTCATTCTTAATCATCTCATCGTTTTTCGTTATAGCACTTATTCCGGCACTTATAACTTATTCCGAGAGTGGTTGAGCAACAATAGAAATTTTATATTATCACAGTTGCGGAAAACACCTTATAATCCGCAAACATTTATACCACTGCAGGAACAAAAAGAGGAACCTATTTGTGGTGTAGTTAAGTCACAAATAATTAGGTAACAATCCGGTTTTAAAAAAAACTGTAAAACTCTTTGGCGTTGATTTTTTACCACAGTAAGATACTTTAATAAGTACGCTCGAGAGTAGAACATTCTATACATTTCTTTCGTATATATTTATTGGTTCATTCCGGGTAACATGCCATGTAGATTAATTCTTTATCAAAATACATTGGATCTATAAAGCATAGTCTAAAAACTATAATAATAGGACCGTAAAAAGATGATTGTTATATTATTGATTTATTTGTTTGTTTTAGACAAAGAGACCGTTTGAAAGGGCACCTCGTCTGCGAAGACGAGGTGTTTTCAACGGTTGGGAGAAGAATTCAAGAATAGGATCGTAAAGATTAAAGGAAGAGTGGCGAGCTATGATCAGCATGGAGCTTCCGGCCCACTCACAGCAACATGGTGCACTTCACCTAGTTGGCGTGAATTCAGGTGACCCAGCCGGAAATGCTCTTAATGTTATCCATTCACATACCCAAGATCCGCTGTCCCTCCATCATCATAATCATACATCATCTACTCCTGGAGGCTTACACGACGAGTCGAAGAAGAAGCGTATGTTTTTACTCACATAAATATTAAAATATAAAGACTTGCGTTTTTATCGCCTTCTGTTGCATTTTTACCATTTAATTCTAAAAATAAGATAAATTGTATAAATATATCAGTTCACGTCAAAAGGAACTTAGTTGCAATCGTTAGTTTCTTATTCATAGTTTAACTATATTCCTTCCACTCAAGTATCTGATAAACGTGTTGTATGCAAGAGATAAAATCATCCTGGAAGTAGAAAGGCAGAAAACACTGAGATCCTTTTCACCGCCGAAATTTGTCATTGCCAAGAAAGGAAAACAAATCTTAAGAATCTGTGACTGAAATGTCATTTTAGGTTTGGCAAAAGATTTTTAGTTGACTTCATCTGTTTTAAAAGTTTCACATGGTTTATAGTAGATTTCTGAATTGTAAAAAATAATCGTCATTATTGACAAATAAAATTGTATTCATTAGCAAGTGTAGAGCTGTATTTGTGGAAAGGCATAACTTAGAATTCCTTTAAAAAGGATAAAGAAAGTTTTATTGAAATTAATTGAAAAAGATTACGTAATTTCGTATTTTAAAGTATAGTATTTGAGGATAACAAGTTCCACAACTGATTGTGAAATGAGACAGGGCGGAGGAAGAAATATGTTTGCTAATATCGAAAATAGGTTCCTTTTTTCTCTGTAGCTTACAAATTTAAGAATTTTTGCTTTTGACACTTTGATTGAAAAACATATTATTTCGATCCTTTTACGACGACAAGTCTGCTCTGTACTGTTAACAAACAAACTATCAAGCTCATAGTGTTTTGTTTGTTGGCACCAGATTCTTTGGTGATCGTCAATTTCCAGATATCTACAGCTTTAAGCTGTTTCCACGTTGTTTCCTCCTGCTTTTGATTTCAGTCTTCTGGTCCATTTTGCTACAGGTTATGTCATTATTACAGTTTCCCCATTCCCTGATTATTTGTGGAGAAATAGGGAAGAAAAATAGTGTACAGTGAGTTAATATTATGGTGTGTGTAGAGAACCCTCTCGGATTTAATTTGTCTCTATCATGGATCTTTTCCAAGTAACTAGGATTGACTTCGTCGAGATTCCGAGGTATTGTTTAGACTTTCAGTTTAGATTTTTCAAATTAACGTTACAATATATATTCAGATACAATCGGGTAATTATCTAGTATGAGTGAGCTCCGCAAAATTTTGTAAGAGTCTTTCAATAGCCTTAAAATTTTGAACTTTTCTATCCTTGAAAATATCTTCTTTGGAGTTTAAGCTCTACCTATTCTTAGTTTTGTGCCTACCATATGACGTTTACACAGAATCAGGATTATTTGATTAATCTGATTTGCACCATAAAAAGCAGAAAAAATCCTTATTAAGAGCATTCATTTCTCCCGAGAGACCCCATGGATTCATTCGTTCCCAAATCTTATTTCTCACCTGCACCTATGCGCCTCCTCCTGCTTTGCAGCTTCCAGAACCTATTTGAAGACTGCGAATTTCCAGAGCCTGAGACGTGATCACTGGCTGTTCCTACGGTTTCACTGCACAAAAGACAGCGAGGTTGTTTACTACAACTGGCAACGGTGTGGCCAGCTTTTCCACCTTTAAAGCACGCGGAGAATCTGTCTACCCCCTTGCTAACGATAAATTCATTTCCCGTTTATTAGCTGGGTGAAGCTTTACCTATCTTAGCTCTCTGGATGTTTGAACAATCCGTTCCAGCTCCGTAATAACTTCCTGTGGATCAATCTCCTGCTTACGTCTGATCTTTGGCAACTTTCACCAACATGATGTCTGCTTTGTGCCTTCTTGGTGACTCTACATTAATTTTCGGCTTGGATACCGGCGTCTTCTGTTTTTTGCAGCTTTTGCTTTTTCAGCAAAAATTGCTTCCGTTCTCACTTTCTTAGGCTGCTCCTTTGCTGGCGGGCTATCCCACTTCTTGCGCATATGGTATTCAAGGACGACCTTTCTAATCTGGCGCGTTTGAATGACATCTCTATATTTCTGTCGCAGTTGGTGAGCTTCTTGCGCAAATACCAGATCGTGGTCGAAATTTTCATCAACTAAATCTTCCTCTTTGTGCTTGGTACAAGCTGTGTCTACCAACTCCTTATATTTTTAGGATCTTCCTTTACTATCATTGCGATGTTTGGTTGCTTCAAGCATGCCTTCAACATATCGCTGACCTGGTCTTCGATCTTTTCTAAACATTTATCAGCTTCGTT
Source organism: Ganaspis sp. Gsp50 (assembly GCA_011057455.1). NCBI lineage: Eukaryota > Metazoa > Arthropoda > Insecta > Hymenoptera > Figitidae > Ganaspis > Ganaspis sp. Gsp50. The sequence continues at coordinate 8,138 of WNHD01001787.1, read as the reverse complement.
TCTCAGAGCTCTACTACGCTTTCGATCATCACAGTAACCATCTAAGTCCTTAGTAGTAGCGTTGCTAAAGAAGCTTCTTTCACTTGCCACACTAGCAAGACTAGTCAAACTCTCGGATCTGGATAGCGCACAATCTGTCTTCCACCAACACCACAGGTGGCTTCAAGATCGGTCGCTTAGCATCTCTTGTTGCATTGGATGCTCCGGGAGCCAAGAGATCCATCCCCGGTACTACCTCTATTTGGATTTGGTCCGTGCCGGCTATTTCATTCCACTGGTACCACCCTTATCTGAGGGCGTTCCCCTATTCGCCACCCGGGGACTCGCCCGGAGTCCAGAAACCCACACGAAGCACAACACTTGTAACTCACAGTATTGTTCAATCCATGAACAGTATTGTTCAATCCCTGTTTATGTTTCATCTGAAATAGGTCCGGTAATACCTCAAACTACTGAATCAGGTTTCCGGGTCAGATCAAAGTCGACCAATCTGTGATTTCTCTTTGTTAATTTATGTCGGTCTTTTATCCTAGTGTACGCAGTCAATATGTTGGTATTCACAATTGTTTTGACACTGTTTCTGGTATTTACTTTTTCGACAAGCAATTGGAGTCTGGGAATAGTGCCAGGGCACCCCTATTTACAGAATACTGCTCCTTGTCCGACACTCTAGCAATCATCTTAAGAATATTATTTTGCCGAAAATACTTTTTTTGACTCATGGTCATCGATCTACGAAAGTCCTCAATTCTATAGCGCTATTCTTTGTCCCTTTCGATTCTTCTGCCCTCGATTCCTTTTGTACCCATCAGCCGATGATTGTTTAATTTCTTCAAACATGTGAAGAAAAACTTAAAACAGCCAAAAAGTAAGCTCGGATGACCTAGCATTACATTCTCTATTCCAAAAACCACATTTCTCTTGATTTACTGATGAGAAAACTGGCGGAAAATGTCAACGAAAAATTACCTACGACTGCTTAGGGTGTAAACTCCACTTTCCTTTCCTAAGCACTTCCAACTCACTTTTTACTTTATACATATCTCAAAAATAAAAGACGTGACAACAAAATAGTAACAAAAAAATAAAGAGAAAACAAGTGATCACTATGTTTTACAGTTTTTATTTATTTATTTATTATTACTATTATTATTATTATTATTATTATTATTATTATTATTATTATTATTATATTAAATTTTAACTAACTTATTGTACTTATTATCAACTTTATTAAAAACATTTTATTCTTTTCACTCAATATTTTTTTAAAGTTAATTGTAATTAACTTAAACATGTATAATTCTTAAAGTGTCAAAGGGCCGTTTATAGATTACGTAAGGTAATATTAAAAAAATTTTAACCCCCCATCCCCCTATGTAAGACTTTTTATACAGTAAAAATTAAAAAAAAACATGGGGTGTAAGATTTTTTTGGCCCCCCCCCCCCCTCCTTTCATATAAAACTTACATAATTTATGGACGGTCCCTAATAAGAATTTTATTTTTTATATTATATGCATCAAACTAAGAAGAATTATATCACTTTATCTTTATATTATGTACAACTTTATATTAATATATATAATAAACAACAGATCACTTATATCGATATATTGTATTGCATTTATCTTAAATCTTACTTTATAATATAATTTTTGTTCCTTTTTAGATGATGGTGGACATGGAATGAACCAAGATGGTGAGTATTCATTTTTTACACTAAATAATTGAATATAAAATCCATGAAAGCTTAATTTAACTTAATATTTGGAGTAAGCAGTCCCAGACTTGACAAAGAAAGAATCAATATTATTTTACCATAAAATTATTTTTGTGTAATACCGGCAAGAAAAGTTCCATTTTCTATGGATGTAGAAGCGTGCAGAAAATTGCTTATTTCTGCATCCTGCACAGGAAAGTTTATACTTTCCGGCACACTTTGCGGTAACCTATATAAGTGAGTGCTGAGACTGTTTGAAATTTCTTATTTACACAAGATTATTGTTTTAGTTAGCTTTTACACAAAATAATATGTCTCTTTCGTCAAAAAGAGAACATTCCGTCTTCGTGAAATCTGCTGTACTCGTCCGGAAACAGCTAATTTGGCACTTGGATTCAAGGTACCACGAGGTGCTCGTGCTTACAACGTTTTGTCATAAGAGTCCTTTTTCTATTTCTTACAGTGACTTGAAAAATTCGTATTGGTAAATATTTGTATTTATTTGTTTGTCTCAAAACTTAAATAGCAACCCTCGTATTATTGTTTAATACAGTCTCCATTTAGAGCAATATACTTAACCCAGCGCAACTTCAACATTTCGATGCCTGTTGAAAAGAATGATTTTCTAACGTTCAGGAAATAGAACTCTATTCAAGGACATTATTATTCGACATGAATTTTATCGTCTGAATAGATATTTTCTTTTGGAAACAAATAATTGTTGCTGGAAACCACATCTAAAGAATACGAATTTTGGATGATCAAATTAATTTTTCTTTTTGTGATAATAGAGTAAAATCGATTCTGAAATAAAGTTTATTACATTAAAAAGTAATTATTGGATAAGATACCCAAATTGCTGGATTTTGGGGCATCATCCAATAATTCGGCTTTATATTGAATTAAAAAATATTATATAATTAACAAATCAATTACTTTCTCTCACCACTATGCAATGATTGTAGAAATCAAAGTGGAAGCAAATACGAAAATCTGTATACTAACTTTTTATATACACAGAAATGAGTTCTCACGACACGAGTGCAATGAAATCATCATTAAGCTCATTACAAAACTAATAAATATATATAAAAATATACAGGTGTATCTTGACCGTAAGGAGAAGATATAACTGAACTTTGAAGAAATGAATGTAACTCTCCTTTTTCAATATTTACTATAGGTATGCAACGAATGATAATAATTAGCAATGATATTTATACTATTAATATGTTTATTTAAATAACAATTACTCAATTTCAAATATTCAATTTTATTAAAGCATTACAGAATTATCTAGAAATTAATTATGCGTGTCTCAGTATTTTCTTTTTTGTCGATCAAAAAGCGACTAATCTTATATAAATTTTCAGTAAACTCGTCTCAAAGTACAAAATTAAAAGTCTCTAGCCAATTTCCAGTGAAAAAATTTTTCTAGCAGGGCCAGATCAGATTTTTCTAATAGTGGATGAAACTGACGTACGTTGGCTAAATTAGTCATTTATTTTTCAGTACGAACAACAAAGTATAGAGAAAGAACAGAGAAATTATAGAGTAAGGCTGGTTAAGATTGACTGGTTGGGTATGAAAATCATGAGGGTTAATTCTAAACGTAGAAACAATAAATAATAATTTTAGTCATGACTTTAATTTTCATTTTTTAGTCAATACTATAAAATCAGTTCGCAAACGAACTTTCAGAATAGTTACCTGAATAGTTACTTTATGAACTTTCAGACTTTGACCGGTCTTGCTTCCTTTTACTCCTCTTCAGATGTTTAATTGCACTTAACTAAAAAATTCAGAAGTTAAAGTTAACGAAAAATTACACATTTTCAAATTACAAACCTTTTTTGCGAAAAAACAATTAAAGCTATGAACAGTTTTATTTTTTTAATTTATATCTAAATAAAATTTTTATTCAATTTCCAACTGGAAGAGATTTGTTTCCAATAATCTTTATTATGTCAATTAATTAAATGCAGAGAACTTTATTTTATAAAGTTAAATCTTCAAAAGCTTGGAGTGATAGATGTCTGTGCCAATTTTTATTGCTTTCCGTTATTGTCGCGGTTCTGGTTCGTAAATATAATTATATCTCAGAACTTTATTTTCTCTTTTTACGTTTGTCGGCTGATATTCCTGTTACATTTTACGATCATGGCCTTTCTTGGTCAAGGTATGTAAAGTTATTAAGAAGCGATGCTGTTTCCGTTGAAACGTATTTGTAAATGGAAGAATATATTAAGCGTTCATCTGCACCTCGTTAAAAACAAAACTTATATTATTTACAAGGTAATTAAGGCGTGTAAGTACTTAAGTACATAATAATTTATATTGCTTAAATTATAAGAATTTTTCATTTTTACAAATATCAGTATAAATATTATGCAATTAGATAGAAGAGTAATTAGATTTAATGATTGTAAGAAAAATTATAAATTTATATAAATTCAAATCTATTGCATACAAGAACATTGAATTGTAAAATGAATCAAATCATGATTCTATTTTATTCAATTCCAATAACTGTTGAGAAACGTGCCCTTTTTGCATTAACATTTTTGATAAACATGTCATTTTTAGGCTCGTTTTTAGATGACAGTTTTTTTTTCTACATATTAGGTTAACAAAACTGTGACGAAAATATACAGTTAAGAAAACTTGTATTTCAATGCGCTTGTTAATACATTCTTTAGGACAATACCTTCTATCGCGATAACACTAACTGTTCACTAGGGAATAATTTGATCTAATTTCTCTATCAATTTTTTCAATAAATATATCATTTTATTTCTGAATTTACGGGGTAAAACATTTTTCTTTAAATTAGGCAATAAATACTGTTTTAGCTTTAAAATATTAAGATTCAAATTTTATTTAATCAAAGAATTTAATTGAACCTGATGTAAAATCAATTGAAAATTAATAACTCCAACTATGCTATCAGTTATCATTCAATCTAAAAATTAAGTATCAGGTCTTATTAATAATTTTTAAAGGTACTACCTAAAGGAAAATATTAAAATCAGCAAAATGCATCAATTATATTTAAAATGAAATAGAAAAATTATATTAAAGTAAAATCTATAGCAGTAGGATGAAGAGATAAACCTGTCACCTAATTATAATAATATATTAATGGATGCTCACGAAAATGTTCGACACGACACAAATTAAAATGTGATGTATTGTGTCTATCCATTGATTAACGTGTCGTGTCGTGTCCATGTCGTATCTCAATTTAGCGAGAGGAAATCATGTGTCGTGCTCGACACGACACATTAGCGGATGTGAATTGTGCGTGTAGTGTTAGGTTAAAGAAGTAAAATTAACTCATTTACTTCTTACAGATCAAACATGTTTTTCTTACATTTGAAATTAATGTAAAAGGCAGTAAAACAAAATACTTTGTTGAAATTGATTTAGTAATTACAGACATGTTACATCAATTTCAATTCGATTAAATTTAAAACAAAAAATGAATCAATTTCACTTTCAAAGCTTTTTTTACGTGAAACATTGACAGTGGAATTCGCAAAAGAAAATCCAAAACATTAAAATAATAAGAATTGAAGAAAATGCAGAAACAATTTTAACGCGAAAGGAGAGAGACTCTTGAACACGGAAGTGATTTTACAGAATTGAGTTCCCATGAGTTTTACCAAAGTCGGTACCATTACAACAACCAATAACTGATGGCAATGATGACCGCAGAAAATGTGACAGACTCACGGCTTTATTCGACAACCAATCAACCGACCGATCGGCTAAAGCCTCAGGCTGATATCTGCTGCTCTTCTTTAGTTGAATTCACGGACACTGAGTAGTTCCGTGGGAGGAACGAATAAAGTTGAGCGTGAGATCTATGATATCTATTTTAAGTTTATATCTCATCAATTAATATTATGTTTTATTTTTGAAATTAAGAAACTTTGTTGATCAGTTGGAGCAAATTTATGCAGGTTTTTCCTTAATTTTTTAATATATTAAAAAATAAATAAAAACACTGACACGTAAGTTGAAACGCTATTTTATTAGCTTAGCTACGTTTCGTCAGCAGTTCGCTGACATCTTCTGGCTGCAAATATATATACAAACACTTTAGTGATTGTTTTTAACACGAACAACACACAGAACCACATTATAGAAACAGTTTTTTATAATAGACATTACCTCGATAGCAAAATTAATAAGATTTAACGAAACAGTTTCGAACTTAAGGATAAATTAAAAGATTTTAACATTCCAAAGGACCACGTTTTACTGTCACTCGACGTCAGCGCTTTATTTACTAGTGTTCCATGTGACTTATTAATAGAGAGCTTAGACAAACGCTACCATCAAATTAGCAGCAAATGTGATGTTCCTTATTTACAAATTATTGATATTACTAAATTCTTATTTAAGAACACTTTTTTTAAATTCAATGATAAATTCTATCAACAGATCTATGGAACACCAATGGGTTCCTCAATTTCCCTCTTTTTTGCTGATATTTGTATGGAGGATTTAGAGAAAAGTTGTTTGTTGACTCTTAAACAAGATCATAATTGTAAAGTGGTTTTTTACTTCCGGTATGTTGACGACACTATTCTCTGTGTACACAAAGATTTTGTTGAAATTGCAGTTCATGTTTTTAACTCATACCATAAAAAATGCAATTTACGTATGAAAAAGAGGTGGATCGTAAAATAAATTTTTTGGACTTGACGCTGATCAGAAAAAAATACCGACTTAATAAAAGATTAATATCTTAAATCACAGATTGGTATCAAAAGCCTACCTCTTCTGGTAGACTTTAGAATTTCTTATCAAATCGTCCAATCAATCAAAAGCGTAATATTGTTTTCAATTTAACAGATAGAGCTGTTTCTCTTTCACATAAAAGCTTTCATAATAAAAATATTGAAATTTGTAAAGTTTTACTTTTCAATAATAATTATCCAGAGAGTTTTGTTAACAGCTGTATTTCTGAGAGGCTTAATTTTATTAAATTAAAAAAGAAAGACAACAATGCAGAACTTAATAATCTGAAAAAAGCTCTGTATGCGAAGAAACCAAAGATTGCTATTCCTTTTAAAAACAAAAAATTTTATTCCAAATGTAAACGTAATTTAACCAATTTTAATATTTGTACTATTCCTAAAGTTAAACAATCTTTAAACAATGTGATCAAATTAGGTAAATATTCTATAGATAAGTGAAATAAGTGTGGAATAGTTTATAAAATATCTTGTAAGGATTGCAGTGCTGTCTATTATGGCGAAAAGAAAAGAACTTTGGCAAAAAGAATCTCGGAACATGAAAAAAACACAAAACGCCATTTTGTTATGCCTGCGCATTGTTTAGATAATAATCATGTATTCGATTTCGAAAATGGTAGTATTGTAGACGTCGAACACGATTGGAGGAAGCGCGTTCTATCTGAAATGATTTTTATCAACCATGATCCGGATAGTATTAATAAGAAAGGAAATATAAATAATTTAAGCAATACTTATAAACAACTTTTCGATTTCCTAAATGTCATTCGCAATTTTAAATGTCATGTATTTTTACTTGTTATTTGTAGACGTCAATTTATATTTATCTGTTTTTTTGTAGGTATTTATTCTGTAACGTCTCAAAATTCTACCTTGGGCTTTGATTTCGACAGTTTGTCTTTTGACTTTGAGTTGTCAACTCCAATATTATCGACTGCCCACTATCTTGTGATATTTCGTTAAATCTTATTAATTTCGCTATCAAGGTAATGTCTATAATAAAAAACTGTCTCTACAATGTAATTCTGTATGTTGTCCGTGTTAAAGCAATCGCTAAAGTGTTATATATATATATATATTTGCAGCCAGAAGATGTCAGCGAATTGCTGACGAAACGTAGCTAAGCTAATAAAATAGCGTTTCGACTTATGTGTCAGTGTTTTTATTTATTTTTTAATATATTAAAAAATTAAGGAAAAACCTGCATAAATTTACTCCAACTGATCAATAAAGTTTCTTAATTTCAACAACTATGGAGAGCAATGAAATATCTTTTACTCATAATTTATTTTTATTTTTTATTAATTCGCATAATTGTTTGCCCATTTATTATATGTAATCCTTTCTTCAAATTAAGCTTTATGAATATATAACAAAATGCACATATTTATACTACGGTAGTTCACGAAAACATAAACAAATTATAATGCCAATACGTAGTATTCTTTCTCTTCTATGGAGAGAAAATAAGAAATTCCTGTATACAGTACATTTAGAATTAAGTTTTTTTTATAGGTACATTTTTTTATGAAAAACTCTAATTCATAAAAAAGGTAGGGGAGAGTGGGGCAAAACCGGGTAGGCGGGTCAAACCGGGTACCCCTACTTTTCTATGTTCCCAATTTTCATTTTTAATAATACTTACATATA
>WNHD01001786.1:17482-31134 GCA_011057455.1 Ganaspis sp. Gsp50 | reverse complement strand
AGCTTCATCAGTTTTAAGCTTCATGCATTTTAAGTTCGCCAGTTTCAAACTTCATCAATTTTAAGTTCGTTAGTTTCAAACTTCATCAGTTTCAAGCATCATCAGTTTTAAACTTCACAAATTTTAAGTTCGCCAGTTTCAAACTTCATCAGTTTTAAGCTTCACCAATTTTAAGCTTGATCAATTTTAAGTTCGCCAGTTTCAAACTTCATCAGTTTTAAGCTTCGCCAATTTTATGTTCGCCAGTTTTAAGCTTCACCAATTTTAAGTTCGTCAGTTTCAAACTTCATCAATTTTAAGTTCGTCAGTTTCAAGCATCATCAGTTTTAAGCTTCACCAATTTTAAGTTCGTCAGTTTCAAACTTCATCAATTTTAAGTTCGTCAGTTTCAAGCTTCATCAGTTTTAAACTTCATCAATTTTAAGTTCGTCAATTTCAAACTTCATCAGTTTTAAGCTTCACCAATTTTAATCTTGATCAATTTTAAGTTCGGCAGTTTCAAGCATCATCAGCTTTAAGCTTCACCAATTTTAAGCTTCACCAATTTTAAGTTCGCCAGTTTCAAACTTCATTAGTTTTAAGCTTCACCAATTTTAAGTTCGCCAGTTTCAAGCTTCATCAATTTTAAGCTTCATCAATTTTAATTTCATCAGTTTCAAATTGATTAGTTTGGAGTTTACCAGTTTCAAGTTCATCAATTCTGAGTTGATTTGTTTTTAATTCATTAGCTTGAATTAATTTAGATCTTCGATTTTACGTTGCTTCTACTACTGTTAATTTATCAAGCCTTCATGTTAATTCTCTCATGACGTAATTATTTATTTATTTTATCTTTATCACAAATTTGCCTAAATTTTAATTTTAGATTTCCAAAAAAGTATTCGAGAGTGGCTAGAGTTTCGTAAGAATCGGAATAATGATCAGACACGGGAATAGTTTACATAGAGGTGGTCAAGGTTCGGAACCAGGCTAGACAAAATCCGGACTAGACATTCAAGGTTAACTAACACCAGGACTAGAAAAATGTGGTCCTGTCATGCTTCGCGAATACATTAGAATGGATAAGATCACTCGACCTTGAAACCACTCTTGATGATCACCAGTCTCGACTTTAAATAGAATTAGAAACTCATTCTATGTCTGGGAATTTTTACTTTCATTAAATCACCACAACAAAACATAAATCGCTTCTATTTAAAAAACACTACGATGATGATTTTTTTCATGACACCAATTAAAATTTCTTTGCAAAGTTTTCTTTCCAATCTTTCCAGATAAATTGAAAATATTATTATTTTTATATTAATTTTATATCTATATTTATTATAGATATTAAACATTTATATATTTATATTAAACATTTTAGAGCTGTGATGTTTTCCGTTTTCAAATAAAATAAAAGTCATATTTAATTTGAGATCAAATTTTATTTGATTTTATATAATTATTATTATTTTATTTATCTTTTAGTTAAATTGTCATTTTTTAATATTAAGTATTAAATGTTTTTATACTTATAAAGTAAAAAAATTATTTAATGCACTTCTTACTTAAGATGATTTAATTTCTTTTTGATTCAAGAACTGCAATTTGAGAATCAAGACGTGTGCCTGAAAAATTTTAAAAACATGCAAAAGTACCATAAGGTTGCATAATTGAGATGCGGTTTTCTTGAGTCGTTTATTAAATGGCTGAAGTCTCACTAAATTGTCATTGCACAAAGAGCTGAGTCTTTGGTCCAGTCAAACAAAAACAGAAAATATATTTTTTAGCTATACCTGCACGCAAAGGAAAGGCTACTGACCCTGACACACAGGGCGTTGCTCCTTCGGTCCGTTCCTTATTCTTTCGTCTTCCGTTAGATCACCCCTTCCAAAAACGAAATATCGAAGCACCCGTCGTTAACAATCGCACAAAGATTATTGTCGAAATTCTCCAATTATAGACAATTCAGCGAAAATATTGCCATTTTGCCGATATTCGAGTAGAATCCAATAATTAGCCATCTAGATCTTAAGAAGTAAAATAAGAGAATTGAGAAAAAAGGTACAACTTGAAAGCAAAAGAAAAGGATTGAAATAAGTAGAACTTGGCAGTAAAACAAAAGAATCGAAACAAAAAATAGAATCTAAAATCAAAAATAGAACATGCAAAAAATGGACACGAGAAAAGAACATTTTGTTAATATTAGTTGAACTGTGTCCTTTTTCAAAATTATTTGTACCATTTTCTGAGACGATTTTGAAAATTAACTGAAATTTTTGCAATTAAGAATACCGTCCGTAGGAAGGCAAAAGATATTTCAGTCTATTCGAAAATTGAAACAAATTTTCGTACAAAACTATCATTATTTATGAATTATTTGATTTTCTTGCAACGAACTGAATTTCATATCCTTTTTGGGCGTGATTTTGATTACATAATTCGATGACTGCAGTTTACCTGGTAACTGACAATTCAGTGTCTGATTCCGTTATTTCATCATTTGAGTTAATTAAATATTTGTGTGATTTCGTCTCTAAATAACATGCAATTTAATCAGTTCGTTACAGAAAATAATACTAAAGTAAAATCAGAAACGCTAATTAGCAATCACGAGTATTAATCAATTATATAAATATGTTGGGAATTTGTCGTTTTCGGTAATAGAAGTAGATATTAAATTATTAACGAATAAAATTATCAAAGTTTGCTAATCTGTTAATCATGTTTTCAAAAATTCATGAAATGATTTATTTACTTAATGTAGAATTAAGCGAATAAAATGTAATTAAAAGGAGAATCTTTATGAAATACGAAAATAATCTCTTTGAATCTCTTTTTAAATCTATTTTCAAAACTCTTTTCAAATCTCTTTTCAAATCTCTGCTCAAAACTCTTTTTAAATCACTGCTCAAAACTCTTCTCAAATCTCTGGTCAAAACTCTTCTCAAATCTCTTTTCAAATCTCTTTAAAATTTAGAAAGTTATAAAGTCTTCCACTGATTCAAATTAGTGAAAAGTTATTTAATGATTTAATTGAGCGAAATGTGGTTTAAGAATTCAATTTAATTAAAAGTCTTTTAATGATTCAATTTGATGAAAAATGGTTTGATAATTCAATTTAATTAAAAGTCTTTTAATGATTCAATTTGATGAAAAATGGTTTGATAATTCAATTTAATTAAAAATGGTTTGATAATTCAATTTAATTAAAAATAGTTTGATAATTCAATTTAATGAAAAATGGTTTATTAATTTAATTTGATGACAAATGGTTTAATTAATTCAGTGGTCAAACATTTTAATACAAAATGGTTCAATAATTCAGTTTAATCAAAAATGGTTTAACAATCTATTTTAATACAAAATAATTAATTCAATTTATAATGAAAAGCGGTTTAATAATCCAATTTAATAAAAACTGGTTCAACAATTTAATTTAATACAAAAAGGTTTAATAATTCAATTTAATAAAAAGTGGTTTAAAAATTCAATTTAATGAAAATTGGTTCAAAAATTCAATTCAAAAGGGGTTTCCTAATTAAAAATAGAAAAAAGTATTTTTAATTATGCACTTAAAAGCGTGTAACTGATTTAAATTCCTAAAAAGCCGTTTTCTTTTCTTAATCAAAAGAAAAATTATATTCTTGAAATCTTGAACATTCATCATTTTATTATTACTAAAATAGAATTAAAATAAATTAAAAATAAAAAATTTTAAATTACTTCAGATTTTTAAATTTATTATTTTCAGTTAATTTATTTGTTTTAAACTACTAAAATTAATTGTAATTTGATAAAAAAATGCAATTTAATTACATTATTATTTCTTTTGTAACAAGGCGAAAATTGAAATATCTTGATGAAGGTTTGGCAGAAGAGGCTTGTCTTCTAAGTATTTAGGTTCTGGGTCCCTTGAAAGTAGCTTGCATCAAGGATGTTAATGGGCCACCATTTGGCACTGCCCACTGAAATATCCCACGTAGACGAGTTTTGCGGGTGTCCCATATTCCAGGCCTTTCACCTTTGGTATAATCCAAGATCAGACTTGAATCCATCGCGGCCTTTTCTCCCTTCTCTACTTCCAATAATGATCCTGTCCAAGGCTCAAATCATGCTCAAATGGATCCTTGGCTTCAGATAAGAACAGATTATTAGCTTGGTCCATTTTCAGAATATGTCAAGCAAAATGATTTTTTTCCCATCTCCAATCCAGATTCCATTCCAATAGAACTTCTAATTTTATGCTCTCAGCTTTTTACTCTTCTCTCTTTCTCTTTCTTTTTGTTCCAACTTTTTTTAAATAAAAAAATTGTGTTCTTTTTTAGAAAAATTTATTCTTTTTAAAAAAGGGTTCTTTTTAAAAAGATGTGTTCTTTTTAAAAAGTGTTCTTTTTAAAAAAAAGTGTTCTCTTTTAGAAAAATGTATTCTTTTTAAAAAAGGGTTCTTTTTAAAAAAATGTGTTCTTTTTAAAAGGATGTGTTCTTTTTAAAAAGATGTGTTCTTTTTAAAAAGTGTTCTCTTTTAAAAAAACGTATTCTTTTTAAAAAAGTGCGTTCTTTTAAACGAAAAAACTTTTTTCGTTTGAGCAAAAAAACTGTTCTTTGAATAAACATTTTTAAAAAAAAAACTGTGTTCTTTTAAACAAGAAAAAACTTCAAAATTTACATGCGCCTTTCAATTCACAGAGTGTTTTATTTCAAAAAACACAATTGATCAATCTTGATAATGGAGCTGATTTTAAAGTTAATTTTTTGTGCGGAGTTGATGTGCTTTGGGAACGGATCTGGAAATAAAAAATTCAGTGACCTCAGCAATCTCGTACTTCCGAGTAGCGTTTCTGTATCAAGGGAACTAAGTTTGCATCGATCGTGTGTATGTGCATTGCAATGGCAGCACATAGAAATAGCGTTTTAAAAAAGCTCTTGACTAGGCGTGGGTTAGTGAGATTACACCAAGAGGTTGCAGACGGTCAAAGCGTGGCGTCGCTTGTCGCTGTTTGTACGCTCTAATTTGGCCTTGAATCTAATGCAAGTCGTTCGTCGCAGTTCATAGACCTCGGACATTGCCTCTTCAAAACACTTGCAATCGTCGCACTGCTGCTGAGAAACTTCTGTTCAACGTCAGAGCCTCCTTTTTCCATTTTTTACCAATGAGTCACCCCTTTTCAGATTTTCGCACTTGTGGAAAAACGACAAAGGACAGTAATTTTGATATTTCAATGTAAATGGAATCTGATTTGTTTATTAATTAATTTATTAACTAATTTGTTTATTAATTAATTAATTCATTAACTGATTCGTTCATTAATTAATTCGGTAACTGATTCGTTCATTAATTAATTCGGTAACTGATTCGTTCATTAATTAATTCGTTAAATGATTCGTTTATTAATTAATTCATTAACTAATTCGTTCATTATTTAATTCATTAATTGATTCGTTTATTAATTAATTCATTAACTGATTCGTTTATTAACTGATACGTTTATTAATTAATTCATTAACTAATTCGTTCAATAATTATTTCATTAACTAATTCCTTCATTAATTAATTCATTAACTGCTTTGTTCATTAATTAATTTATTAACTAATTCGTTTATTAAATAATTAATGCATTAACTAATTAATTAATATCAAGAAATCAGACATCATTACTAGTTCAAATTAGACCCGTTTTTTAAATAAAAGAATGACAAGTATTTAACTGACTTATATCCACTGTTTATAAATATCTTTTTATAACTTTACTTAGCGAGTGGCTAAATTTTATATAAAATTGAACATGACATTTTATAATTGAGTAATTTGCTTTCAGGGTTTTATTTTTAGAAATGCATATTTAAACAGCCTTGACTAATAAATTGATTAACTTTTTTTTCGCTTCTATCGACTTTTTAGCTTTCAATTCTATCATACCTGCTTTTCTCCTTTCTTTTCCATATTCTGTTTCAAATTACTCTTTTTCAATTTCTATTTTCTTTTTCTCTATCCTTTTCGTACTCTTTCTAAAGCTTTTCTTCGTACTCTTTCTAAAGCCTTTTTTCGTACTCTTTCTAAAGCTTTTCTTCGTTTTCTTTCTAAAGCCTTTTTCGTATTCTTTCTAAAGCTTTTTTTCGTACTTTTTCTAAAGCCTTTTTTCGTACCCTTTCTAAAGCCTTTTTCGTACTCTTTCTAGAGCCCTTTTCCGTACTCTTTCTAAAGCCTTTTTTCGTACCCTTTCTAAAGCCTTTTTCGTACTCTTTCTAGAGCCCTTTTCCGTACTCTTTCTAAAGTCTTTTTTTATTTTCCTATACTCTTTTTAAAGTCCTTTTCCTTTTTGGAACCTAAGTTCAATTTTTTCAACATTCGGTCAAGGATTGGGTGAAAAATTGAGAACTTGATCTATCCTGATTGGGAAATGGAGAAATAATGCATAGGTAGAAGATTATTTTACAATATTCATGGAATGAGACGATAAGCTCGAAAAGGTTGTTTACTGAATTACAACTGTGCGAAATCGATTGGATCGTATGCGACCAAAAGTTGTCGCAGAATGGGCTGTTATCCATATAGTGGAAATGGGATCAGTAAAAGAGATAAGCGGATAAAGCGATCGGTTCCACTGATGATTCATGTGACCATTGAGAATCCCTTAAATCGAATAAGTTTCAATGATTGTAATGCACACTTGAAAATACGAGCAGCGAATAAATTACGCTTACTTTGAAGTCTTAAGTGGCAACTCCTGACTACATACAATATCGAAAATTATACCTATAAGGAGTTTATGCTCACGCTACCGATTTCTTCGTACGAAACAAATTGACGTCTTTTTGAACTTTCTCAGTTATTGAAACATGCAAGATTGACGATTCTAAGAAATGCTTTTTCACGGCTTTGCAAACAATTCAGCTTTTACCAAACGAGATTTACTCTCGTGAACTTACAATCCAAGTGGATTTATAGTCTCCAAATGAGAGTGAATTTTCTTGAATTAAAGAGTCAAATTAAAGAGAATTAAAGAGTCCAATTAAAGAGAATTAAAGAGAAAGCCCACTGCATTGGAAATCAATTGTTTTCAAGTATTAAATTTTTGAAATAATTTAAACACCGAAAAATATTTCGTGTGAATATTAACAGTTAATGTGAGTCCTTTTGAAGAAAAAAGAAAAAATGGAAGAAAAAATGACATTATTCTGAGACGGAGTAGAAGCCTCTTAATTGAAGAGGAAAATCCTCTCAGATTTAAGTAACGAATTGAAAAGCATAATGAAACGTATTCGTATTTCTTTGTTGATGTTTTTTTTTACAAAATTATCGGATTCTTCAGCAAGCACTGCAAATTCTCTCGTAATTTTTTCTCATAATTTCCCGATCTTTTAATTGTCTTCCAAAGCCTTACAAACCTTTTACAGTTTTAGCTTTTCATTTTCCAACAAACCTTTTACAGTTTTAGCTTTTAATTTTCCAACAAACCTTTTACTGTTTTAGCAAACCTTTTAATTCCCTGATCTTTTACTGTTCGAGCAAACTCTTCAATTTTCATTAAACTTTAATTCTCACAAAACATTTTATCAAAATCCTTTAAAATTCCAGGTCGTTTAGTGTAAAGCTCGGAAAGATACTAAGCAAACACCTCGAAAGAATCTTCATTTATGAGTGTTTAATTTAAAATTAAACTGAAAATCAACAAGAAAGTGAAATTGCGAATTTTTTTATTAGAGAAAGAAATTGAGACCAATTTTGTGGTGCGGTTTAGTCGAATCTAAAAATAAGTAATATTTGAAGCTACAAGGTCTGCACTTAGGCAATCGTCAGAGTGGAATTATCGTGCTCTACAGGCTGAGTGGGTGTTAGGCGCTTGCGCACAATGTGTCCCCTATGCTAGTTCAAGGTTAGGCCAGACGGAAGTCTGGCTCTAGTGTGTTTGGAATACCATTAGCGTAGCCATAGCATTTCACACATGCTCACTTTCACACCTACAAGCGAGCATAAACTCAATTCTACTTGGAACTGCGATACTACATTAGACACGTCTCTTTGTCAGTATGTACATGGTAACATAGGTTAGTGACACTCCAAGGCCAATCAAGAAATAACCCTGATAAGCTTCTTGCAAATGTTTAGAAAATAAATCTTCACTTTGCAGCTTAGCAAATCAATTAAAATACTTCTCTTATCTTTCAAATCCACTTTATAATCTAGGTTACCGACCGCAGTTATCAGCAGTTGATAGTGCTGTTGTGTACACAATTGTTTCATTCCTCTATTCTCTAGGAATTTTTCTTCAATTATCATTATTTTCATCTTCATTATTTTCAAGATGACTTTTTTCAGAAAACTGTTATTTGGATTTGCAGTTAGATTTTTTGGTCGAAAAACCGTATCTCCCGCGAGAGCTAATACTGGACGAGAACCAAGAACCGTAAGTACACAGTTGATGTACCGTAAGTACACAGTTGATGTACCGTAAGTACACAGTTGATGTACCGTAAGTACAAAGTGACTGTTACGACTTCACAAGTCAGTTTAAATTTTACCGCTAGAATTATTAATTGATTCCGCGCCACCTACGAATTAAATTCGACCTTCTTATATTAATTGATTGACCACTACTGTTCTGTACGAAAAATGGCTAATACACTATACTAGATCAAAGTGCTCTGTCTTATTATTTCCAAATTAATCCGTGAAATCCAGCAACAATTAATAACAGTGACGAACGTTACGAACTGTAACTAACGATACGTACGTTACAAATTGTTACGAACTGTAACTAACGATACGTACGTTACAAATTGTTACGAACGTTGCAAACTGTAATGTAATGAAGCTTACGATTAACGTTACGAACTGTTACGAACATTACAAGTTGCTACGAACGTTACAAATTGTTACAAGCGTTACAGACTGTTACAAACGTTACAAGCTGCTACCAACGTTACAAATTGTTACGAACGTTACAAACTATTACCAACAGTTCATAAAATAATTCATGTTCGATAAAAACAAAAATCGGATTTTTGAACCTGCAGCTGCAATTTTAGATTGCTTTCGGACCGAAATTTCGAAAGGAAGATTTTTTTATCCTTGAACTGGACTATCGCCGTTAGAGGTGGCAGACGGTCAAACGAATCTAGAATGTTTAGAGCTCTCTTCCTGGTTATTGAGTGAGGAATGGCCAGCCTTGACTTCTCTTCTAATGCTGGGGTCGCAGACGGTCATTTTACATTCTGTACGACTAAGCGCTCCAGGATCATTATCCTTTTCACTCGATTACGTAATTCGACCATGAACGTCCGTTTCCGTCTCTAACTCGATTCAAATCGCTGAGACCGCATTGACAAGTCCACTAACTCGTCACCAAATGTTATTACTCACTCACCTAACTCATAACTCCAGAAACAAAATTCCTCATCATGCAAAACTCGAAATTTTGCATAAAATTTTATCCAAACACTCCCGTGGTTAATAGTGCCAATTATTTTCTTCAGTCTAGAAGCTTAAAAATCCTTTTCAATTTTTTTTTATGATAGTATGTATGATATAAGCAAAATGATAGTAACAATGCTTCCCTCACTGTAAAAAAGAAGTCTTACTTTCAGACCATTTTAGACTGAGATCCAATTTCAACTAAATTTCAGCATCAAGAGTTGAATTTTAAGACCTAAAACTGACTTATTCTTGTTTTAAGACATACATTTTTCTGACTTTCAGTCATTTTGGTTTTAAGGTGGAAACGGTTTAAGACTTTGTTTTTACTGTGCTATGAGGAAGCAAAAAGTATTAATATTATAAAGGAGTAATTAGTCCTTGATGATTCCTTTTACGTCTTAAGTTTAATCGCACAAATATAGCGGAAAACTGAGAGCACTAGTCACAGCTTACGAGCCAGTGCAGCTTAAAGTATAGAAGGACTCTCAAGAAAATGCCTCAAAGGAGCTAGAACAAGCAAGTTTCGTGATAAATCTTCCTCCTTTTGGCCTCAAGGGTCTGCCACGACGATACGAAAATTACAAATACGTCAAGATGTTTCTTCATTCAATTTATTTTTACATACACGGGAAATACTTTTAGTCAGATTTCATCTCAACGGCAGCAAAATTTCAGCTTGAAAGTAAAATTCAAACTTTAGTAAAATTTCTTTGGAGTAAAATTTTATCTTGAAAAAAAAATTTCATCTTGAAAGTACAATTTCATCTTGAAAGTAAAAGTCCATCTTGAAAGTAAAACTTCATTTTGAAAGTAAAATTTCATCTTAGGGACAAATTTTCAACTTTTAGGAGAAAAATTTAATTTCAAAACTTCAATTTTACTGCGAAAGTAAAGCATTGAAGATATTCTGAAAACCATAATTATAAGGAGCGTTTGAAAACAACGAAGAAATAAAATGTTTATGAAAGAGGTAAAATTGAACGAATAGCTGAGAGATGGCGTTAATTAGAAGTCGAAAGACTACTATTGACTGCATTAAGACTGCGCAGTCTCAATTGTGTGTAAAGTGAAGATCCTGCGCATGCGGAGTTTCAATTACGAGTGAAGTAGTACTACTACGCATGCGCAGTCTTAACAGTGAGTAAAGTAGTAATTTTGCGCATGTGCAGTCTCAATTGCGAGTGAAGTAGCGTTCCGGCGCATGCGCAGACTCCACTGTGTGTAAAGTAGCGTTCCGACACATGCGCAAGCTCAAATGTGCGTAAAGTAGAGATTCCACGCATGCGCGATTCATAACTATGCGTAGAGTAATATTTTCGTTATTCAAATTAACGTCTTTTTGTGCGCATAAAAAATGCGTTTCAAATATATAATAGAAAACGGTTTAATTTCTTAATATGTTTTTTTATTGCGCAATAAATAAAATAACACAAAATTATCTATAAAATATGTAACTAAAATTTTAATCGCAATAAACATTCAAAATTTCGCAATTACTATCATAAGGTTCGCAATCATTATCCCAAAATTCGCAAATATTATCACAAAATTCGCAATTATTGTCACAAGATTCGCAATTGTTATCCTAAAATTCGCAATTATTATCACAGGATTCGCAATTGTCATCCTAAAATTCGCAATCATTATCACAAGATTCGCAATCATTATCCCAAAATTCGCAATCATTATCCCAAAATTCGCAAATATTACAACAATTATTGAAAGCTTACGCAAAGAATAAATAAACGAGCTAACAAATGACGTAAAACTTGATGACCCAGAGCAAAAAGTTGTACATTTGGGTAGGTCCAAAGACAGTGAATCATCATGCGCCGAAAGTCGTGATATTTTAGAACCAGGAGTATGTATAATAATGGCGTGTGTTTTCCAATTAAAGTGAATGGTTTCGTAAGAGCGGAAGTACTCAATGACATTACGCGACAATGGCGGCAGTGGATTTTAATCAGCGACACTGGAAACTGGCCTTGGCGACTTTTCATTGGAGGTCACGACTCAGCCTTCATCTAGAACCTTGGTAATGAAAACTCGGTTATTAGAAAAGCGACGCTTGAATGTCATTAGACGTCCTCGAATGGCCTCGCATGAGGCAACGACTGCGATAAATCCGGTCAAGTTCAATGTCGAGGTTACAACGGCACGATTCCGTCATTTCCAACGTTATACGTGCATATATCTGTGGCAATGAATGCGTTAGAAATCACACGTGTGCCACTGACCGACACGTTAGAATAGAATGTGTAGTGGGAGCATAGCCAGGAGTCGAGGTTGAAAAGCACGGTCAAGTTCAGAAATAAAACATGTCTGTTTTCTAGGAAAGTGAAATAAACAAAAATAAAGCTTCTTGGAAATTGGATTTTAAAAATACACAAGTTTGGCACTTGTGCATTTTGTTTTTGCAAGAGCGTACTTTCTATTCTTGTGGCATTTATATGTATATCAGATTTAGTGCCAGTGACCGTAAATAAGGACAGGACTTTAGAAACTTTAGATGCGAAATTCTAGTCGCTACGTGAAAAAGCTCTTAATAGGGAGCGAGGCAGAAGAGAATTCAACAATCAGTTAACGGTGCTCTTCAAAATTAATGTCTCTTCCGAGAAAGAAAATATACGATTTATTGTTTAGAATTGTTTTTTGAAATAGTGACAATTTGTCAACTCTCGATTGTTTAAAATATTTTATTTTGTTTTCCGTGACTCGTTTTTGTGTCTTACTTGTTGTAAAAATGTTTTTTATTATTTTTTAAAATTTTCGTTGTTTATTTTTTGTGTCTTGTTTGCTGCTCGTGTCACTTGTATCTCTTTTGTTTGTTTCTTTGTTCTTTGTGTTCTTTTTTCTTTCTTTGGTTTTTCGTTGAATACTTTTGTTTTTTCTTTGTTTTTTTAATTTTCGAGCCTCTTTTGCTATTTATGACCCTTTTTTGTGTCCCTTTTTTTATCCCTTTTGTTGTCCCTGACTTTTGTTTTTGCTTCTCTTTTGATTTTATATATATATATATAAAATTTTTTTCGCAAATATTTTTCATTTTGCTTCCTTATAGAGGAAGCATTGTAATCGTGACGATTTTCGAATTTCCTAATTATGCTACTATAGAGTCTTAATTTAATTAATATTATAATTCCTTAAGTATATTGAACACGTCAAAATTAATATTTCCACGACTTATGAAAATAAAGATATAATTGAATGAAATGTCATTGCTGGAGAAATTAAAAAGAACCAATATAGAAATTCAATATTATGTTCCTTCATATTACATCCTTAATTAAGGTGAAATTAAATTATAAGCCACAATGAAATACCGATAATCTAATTATCTCTTTAAATTAAAAAATGCATTGTACGTGCTAGTTCAACGTTTGTGTTTCAATACGTTAATATAATAATATTAATATCTACTGTAATATTCTATTTATGTACCTATAAATGTGTTATTAATTCAATAATTCTATTATCTTTGTACTATTATATAAGAATTAAAAATGAACTATTAACAGATAAATTCCAATTTATTTATTATTGCTATATTTCTTCATACATTTATTCATACGTTCAGAAATTAGGAAAAATTTCGAACCGGAAAGTAGGACGCGAAGAACACACTCATTGGTCTGACTATCACTTCCTTTATCTACTGTCTAGCTCAAAATTGCTCTTTTACTTTTAAGTGATTAAGAATAGTAATAATACTAGTTTGATAAATAAAATGTAACACTTTTTTTCTTTTATACTCTTTATTTTTATATTTTCTTTATGTTTCTATTCTTTTTATGTTTATATTTTTTTATTTTATTTATTTTCATATGCAAACGGGCATACAAATTTTATTGTTTTCATATCGCTTTCTCATAAAAAATATTGTTTTTCTTGTTTTTAAATTTCATTATATATGTTTTTATATTTGTTTATTTGTTCTTACATTTCTTTATATGTTTTTCATTATATATGTTTTTATATTTGTTTATTTGTTCTTATATTTCTTTATATGTTCTTACATTTCTTTATATGTTTTTATATTTCTTTATATGTTTTTATATTTCTTTATATGTTTTTATATTTCTTTATATGTTTTTATATTTCTTTATATGTTCTTATATATTTCTTTACATGTTCTTATATTTCTTTATATGTCTTTATATTTCTTTTTATCCCACAGACATAAAAATGGCGACATTTGATATCTGAATAACTGGATGTAATGACACTCATTTGTTCCTTCATATGAAAACGCCTT
>WNHD01001786.1:0-17381 GCA_011057455.1 Ganaspis sp. Gsp50 | reverse complement strand
TTCACGTCTCGGGCTTCGCCCTCGACTGACACTCGTGCAAAACATCACTGTAAACAAATGGCTGACTTTAGCCCCTTGTTGCTTAATATACTATTCTTTGTTTTATATTCCCTCATATTTTTACATTGCCTTATGCATTTACATTTTAATTAATACTTATAGTTTATTATTTATCAACTTTATTGCTTAGTAAATTTCTTAATTCAATTCCCTAAAATTCTACACCCAGAGAAAAAAAAATACTTTTTACTAACTAAAAGTTATAAGGGATTTAGTGACAAATTTTAAAAGGATAGAGGAAATTAATTGTCCGTGAAGAAGGAAATCCTAATCCAGTTTTATTGTCCTGGTTTATTTCCCTTAACCATTATCAACGACGGCTTTGATATTTCCTTGAACCGTGTCGTCATGCTTTTGATTTTATGTTGACTTCTGGATCATCAACTGCACTTTACGGTGAATTCATCCTATGCAGACCTCATTACCAAGTCAGCATCGATCGCATCACTTGCCTGCCGTAAGATAACAAGGAGAGCGATTAACTCAGAAGCAGGAAAACTATGACAATGAAAACTACCTTCATGAGTCGTGTAAAATTTACATAGAAAATCTACAATAAGTGTTCCATCCAAAAACTATAACTATTCCAATTTCTTTCCTTTCGCACATTCTTGTTCATTTTTCGCACAATTTGAACATACCTATAATGTGATTTTTTAAATACTTGTTTTATTAATAGTAAAAAGAGCAATAACTATAATAATCATCATTTTAAAATAATAATAATAATAATAATAATAATAAAAACAAAACTTGTTTTGTAAAAAATAATGATAATAATAATAATAAAGACAAAACTTGTTTTGTAAAAAAATAATAATAATAACAACAAAACTTGTTCTGTAAAAAAATAATAATAATAATAATAATAAGAAGAAGAAGAAGAAGAAGAATAGTAATAACAAGAATAATAATAGTTTACTACTCAATTATATTTAAAATATAGTTTCTAAAGTATTTTTTAAATTAACAGAAGACCCGATTTTTACGCTTTCAAATTTTAATCAGATGCATTTTACCTTTTGCGGAGACAATTATAAACGAAACCACAAATGTACCTGAAAAAATGACCATTAATCTTCACTTTCAATGGAAATTGCGAAACTCTGGAAAAGTTTTGTTCACTTCTATGAAAGACAGTAATAATGTTCTGAATAACCTACTCAAAAAAATTCCTATCCCATTGTTCTACTCTTTTTCATTCCGCATGATCTTTTCTTCAATTTTTATTTTTTTTCAGGGAAAAAAATCAAACAAAATTTATTTGAAGCGAAAGAAATAATTGTTGAAACTCAAAAGGACGAGAATGTGATAAAAAGAAAAAAAATATCTAGATTATGATTCCACTGATGAAGGCAGTAATGAGGTTCTCTTTCGTGAGCAAATCGTGAGTCTACCTAACTGGCCAATCAAGTTAGAAACTTAGTTTTGGTCAACTGTAAACCAGTTTCTTGCCTATACCGTTAGTTATACATATGTATTCACGAAGTGGTACGACCTGGCCCATACAAAATCTACACATCTATTAACATATCGCTTGAATTTCAATGTTGTATCCTACCGTCAAAATTTTGGGAACAAAACATTCTGTCGCCTCGTAATGCTATTAACGATCCTGCACAGTGTTTCTTGTTTACTCTTTGGAATATTGTTTGTAGAAGGTTTTATAATATAATATATTTCGGTTTTTTAACAATTAGGATCGATTTTTAAAAGAGCGATTTTTAGAAGAGCGGTTTTTAGAAGAGCGGTTTTCAGAAGAGCGATTTTTTTGAGCGATTTTTAAAGGAACGTTTTTCTTTCTCATTATGAAAGATTCCTTGAAAGCTCTACAATAAGATTTATTATTTATGCTTCAGGAACATAAAAGGCAGTCGCAAAATTCAGAAAGGTTAATAGCAAAATTTCGAGACGAGTGCTGTGTAGCACTCACTGTAATAACGAGTTTTTAAATTAAATTTTCACACAGAGACCGCAAGTCCTCAACGCAAAACGTTGCGCATTTCCTGTGTTACTTTAATTAAATACGTCTATTTCACGATGCACGGTCCAATCGTTTTTTTATTGAAGTTATGAAAAACTTTTATTTAAATGTCTAACACAACGAAAAGAAACTGACATGTGCACTTGATTCATAATGTAAAAGGTACATGGATTCCCATACGATTAAAAAATACTTTTAATTTAAATTTTTTTCTACATTTAATTTACATTTTTTACTACATTTAATTTATATTTTTCACTACATTTAATTTACATTTTTTACTACATTTAATTTATATTTTTTACTACATTTAATTTATATTTTTTACCACATTTAATTTACATTTTTTACTACATTTAGTTTACATTTTTTACTACATTTAATTTACATTTTTTACTACATTTAGTTTACATTTTTACTACATTTAATTTACATTTTTTACTACATTTAATTTATATTTTTTACTACACTTAATTTACATTTATTACTACATTTAATTAAAATTAACTTACAGAACAATCAAAGAAAAAGCAAATTACTAATACAATTTTCCAGTAATTCACATATACTATTTTACCTTTGTCTAAATGTTCAAAATAATGTAAATAATCATTCATTGTGTTGTGAATCGCATTTTTTTTCTCACCCTCAATCATTTTTCATTGTGCCAAGAAAGAAACAACAGAAGAAGATGATCCTATTATCAGTCACGAAAACTCATTTACTTTTTCCCTTCTGAAATATATACATAGAGTGTGGATGCGAATTTTTGTAGCAACTCAAACACGAGCAGTTATTTTTCTTCTTGAAAAGTGAATCTCCCTTCGAGCATGCGCATACATGTTTGCAAAGAAATATGGGTGAAATTTATTCAGCCCCGAGTCTAGCGTAGCTTTTAATTTGCACTGTCCACCGTTTTAGTAATCGCATGGATAATATGGTCATCCTGTTCTTAATTTGGAGCCTCCCTTTTTATTTGAAGCGCTTTTTAAGCGCTGGATTCAGACAGCCAGTAATTTCATTTCTGCGACATTTCCGTTATAGACGAAACTTTACGACTGTCCAACCATTTTCGTGAGAGAGTGTATACCTTCTACGTACGTAGCGTTGATTGAACATAAAAAGGAGCCCACTTGCTGCAAGCTAAACTCATCTCTCTAGCATGAGAGATGCTGTTGTACGTAAATCTTTGAATTTTGATATTTTGCAGCGATTAAAGACTTTTGACCTCAATCTGCAATTTATTCATAATCTCTTTCATGGGGTAAATTTATTTAGAAAGAGAATTGAAATAAACTGAACTGAAATTGAACACTGCAGAGTATGCAAAAATGACAGTTTTGCAAAAATGGGAATGTGTGTTATAATGATGTACGTAGGTGTTAAAAATAGAAAGTAGAAATAGAAAATACAAATAGAAACTGAAAATAGAAACTGAAAATAGAAACTGAAAATAGAAACTGAAAATAGAAACTGAAAATAGAAACTAAAAATAGAAACTGAAAATAGAAGCTAAAAATAGAAACTGAAAATAGAAGATATATAAATGGAAACTAAAAATAGAAGATGCAAAGGGAAACTAAAAATAAAAGATGCAAATAGAAATTAAAACTGGAAGATAAAAGAAGATAGGAATAGAGGATAAAAATAGAAACTTAAAATATAAACTAAAAATACAAGATAAAAATAGAAGATAAAAATGAGAAATGAAAATAAACAATGAAAATAAACAATGAAAATAAACAATGAAAATAAAAAAAGGGGAATAGAAAATGAAAACAAAAGCTAAAAATAGAAGATATAAGAATGAAAGAGGAAAATGGAAAATTAAAATAAAATATGAAAATAAATTAATAAAATAAAAGATGAAAATAAAAGAGAAAAATAAAAGATGAAAATAAAAGATGAAAATAAAAGATGAAAATAGATTTGGTAACAAATTCTGACTCTTACAAAGTTGAAACAGTAAATATAAATTTACTGTTTTAAATAAACAATGAAAATAAACAACTAAAATAGAAAACGAGAATAGAAAATGAAAACAATAGCTAAAAATAGAAGATATAAGAATGTAAGAGGAAAATAGAAAATTAAAATAAAATATGAAAATAAATGAATAAAATAAAAGATGAAAATAAGAGATGAAAATAAAAGATGAAAATAAAAGATGAACATAAAAGATGAAAATAGGTTTGGTAACAAATTCTGACTCTTACAAAGTTGAAACAGTAAATATAAATAAGTTTAAATGTCGCAAACAACTATGCAATTATTTATTTAAAATACAGACAAGCAAAAGAAAAAAAAATTAAAGAAAAGAAAGAAATTAAAAAAAGCTTTCTCTATGAGGAAGCAGAATACCTAGAAATGTCTTCTTTAGTAAAACATTAATTAGAAAATGTAATCTATAAAACAATTAAAACGTAATAAAAAATAGTTGTGACTAAAAGTAGCTGCAACTAAAAATGGTTATGACAAAAAATAGTTGTGACTAAAAACGGTTATGACAAAAAATGGTTATGACAAAAAATGGTTATGACCAAAATCAGTTGTGACTAAAAATGGTAATGCCAAAAAATAGTTATGAATAAAAAATGGTAATAACAAAAAATAGATGTGACTAAGAATATAGTTGTGACTAAAAATATAGTTGTGACTAAAAATGATCGTGATAAAAAATAGTTGTGACTAAAAGTGGTTATGACAAAAAATAGTTAGAAAAATAAAAAATAAAGAAAATACTAAAAATGCTATTTACTACAAATACTTATGACTAAAATGAAAATAATATAATGCAAAATATAAATTAAATATAATGTAAAATATAAATTAAATAGAATCTAAAATATAAATTAAATAGAATCTAAAATGTAAATTAAATATAATGTCAATTCAAATTTTCCCAGAATTTTTGGCGTCAAACATATTTCAATCCATCGTCAAATGTCAAATTGTCAAATTTAAATTAAATACAATGTCAAATTTGAATTAAACACAATGTTAAAAATAAATTAAATACAATGTCAAATTTGAATTAAACACAATGTTAAAAATAAATTAAATACAATGTCAAATTGGAATTAAACACAATGTCAAAAATAAATTAAATACAATGTCAAATTTGAGTTAAATACAATGTCAAAAATAAATTAAATCTAATGTCAAAAAAAAAAAAAAATAATGACAAATATAAATAAAATAATGCCAAATATAAATTAAATATAACATCAAATACAAATTAAATAATTTTCTCCCCTTAACTAATACTTAAGTTGCACTCACGACTAATAAATAATAAGTATTCCATTACAAATTTAATATGCAGGTGCCAGGTTGGTGGTTCGAATGCACAAGGCTCATTTCCTTCTGGACAGGGATTCATCACGAAATAATTCATTGCTGCTTTGTGAAAGATTTATTTGACTGGTTCATCATTACTTTAGGCTTTAGAGAGTAGCGCGAGGTCAAAGCTTTCAGCTTTCAGTATTGCGAAAGAAAAATTTCTTGCCACGCGAACTCAAAAATATGCAGAAACTAAATGTTGTGCAGAAAAATGATGAAAACGATGAATAATTCCTCATTTCGAAAATATAGACGTTTCTAATCTTGACTCTTCACATCTTGATGTAAAAGCAACTTGAGAAAAGTCGATTTGAATGAAACAATTTGAAAATATATGGCGCTCAAAGTGTCTCAAGTTCTGGAACTGTTTTCCCTTCGTCATGATGTTTAAATTATTTATGTCGATACCTTCTGCACTCATACAATATTTATTCTTTATCGGGCCGAAACAGTGCAAGAAAACGAATTCGTTTGACCCTATTGAGGAAAGAAAAATAACTCTTGTCTGATAGACTGTAGTACACTTTTTGACGATTTTATTTAGTCACTGCAACTTGGATTTTGGCTTTTTTTAAGCGCGATTTTTAACTCTTTTAGTTTAATTTGTTTATTGTAATTAAGTTAGTAAAAACACCTCTTCTTTGAAGAGGCGATAAGTAAATAATAATAAAATAATAATAATAAAATAATAATAATAAAATAATAATAATAAAATAATAATAAAATAATAATAAAATAATATTATTAATAATAACAATAATAAAATAATAATATTATTAATAATAACAATAATAATTAATAACAAAGGAAACAATTAGAATAGATTTCGAAGTAAACGGTTTTATTTTCCCGAAGATAATGCCTTGGATGTCTGACTTGGTACTATATAAGGAAGCCAGTTATTCAAATCAGACTAACATAGACGTAACTTCGTGTCTGGTCTTACTATAACTGTCTGCTTTCACTTAAAGTCTGTTTTCCTTTCGTTAGAATGTCACACTACTTTTACTATCTAACGCGTTAGATCACTCATGCTAGACGACCATGACCAACAATTTCATGGTCACACGCACATTTATACGTCCATTCATAACTTGCCTACATTTTTATCCTCAAAAATGATCATTTGTTCATCTTTCTTCATAACTTATAAAAATCGATCTTTATAACGATCACATAAATAATGCAGAATTATTTTCACCCAAAAAAGGGGGTTAGAATAGAAACTAAAACAAGGTTATATTATGTTATTTTTACTCCTTTCTTAGGAGGGTAAAAATAAAAAAAATAAAAAATAACTTTCTGGAATAAATTATACGCTTAACAAGTGAACTTGATCTTAGTGAAATTTTAGCCCTCATTACTTCAAAGACTTTTGCCAATAAAGAGGTTTCAAGGATAAAAGCACAAGCATGCAAAGGAAGAGGAATTAGAAGGACATGATTATCCTTCTTGCAAAGAATCTATTGATGTCCTTATGCGTTCTGAAGGATGTGGAAAATTCGAGGTGAATAGAAATACTCGACGCTAACACGAAAATTGAAATTCCGTCTTACTCGAATATTCCCCATAGACAATATAATGAAAAGAACCCTCGCCTATTTGTCAAACTGATTATATTACAGTGGAATTTCATGATTTTATTTTTGAGCTAAGGTCAACGTAGACTTAAACTTACTAATATATTTTTTATAAATTTGTTTTCCTTATTTTTTAATTATCATTTTTTTCCATTTTTTCCATTTATCGTTCGTTTATCTTATTCTTCCTTTAATTTTCTCTTTTCTTTCGTGTATTTTCTATTTTATTCCAATTGTTTTCGTTCATTTTTTTATTCCTTCACTTTTTTATTTCCTTACTTGTTTATTTACTTGTTTCTTTCCTTTTTTGGATTCATTAATTTTGAGTTTGTATTTTCTACAACAAATTTACATTATTCAAAATATTGTGTCATTCAGTATTGTGTGTTCAAAAACTATCGTATTCAAAATTATCGTGTTCAAAATTATCGTGTTCAAAATTATCGTGTTCAAATTTATCATGTTCAATTTTATCGTGTTCAAAATTATCATGTTCAAATTTATCGTGTTTAAAATTATCGTGTTCAAAATCATCGAATTCAAAATTATTCTCTCTAAAATCTTTGTCGATTTTCATATAGGATTTGTGCAATTATTGCTATTTACAGAAAGCGCTATTTTCGATTTGCTGATTAGATTATCATCGTCTGAAGAGAGTTCTAAGAAATCTTTTCAGAGTGCACAAATATGCGTTAGTCTGCCTACAGACTAGTGATGCGCAATTTAAATGTAAATGAAAAGGTAGAGTAGAACATAAAATTCATCTCGTTCCCAAATCTCTCTATACTGCCTACTAAATTTTGCTGGAATTGTGCTCTCGACCTAAATAATAGTTTCTTTTCCTCTTTCTTATATAAAAAGATCGTTCGACTTAGGTGGGTCAAGTCACATGACCCTTATCTTTGAGCAACTTTGAAAATATAGAATTGCGGACGCATTAACCATCATTTATTGTACAACTCGACACTAATGCTTCTCCACTTTGCATATCGACTTACGTGCACGATTATCGCCTGTTTACGATAAAACTTTGTTAACAAAAGATTCCGTTTTGTAAAAAACTTTTCGCAACAAATATTCAAAAGTTGTTTTTCTTCCCGTGTTCTTGTTATTTTCGTTTTAATTACGTGGAATGGAAATAAAGAATTGAAATAAGTAATACAAACAAGAAATGGAAATAAGGAATGGAAATAAAGAATTGAAATAAGTAATACGAACAAGAAATGGGAATAAGGAATAAAAATAAGAAATGGAAATAAGGAATAGAAATAAGGAATAAAAATAAGGGATAAAAATAAGAAATGGAAATAAGGAATAGAAATAAGGGATAAAAATAAGAAATGGAAATAAAGAATTGAAATAAGTAATACAAACAAGAAATGGGAATAATGAATAGAAATAAAAAATAGAAATAAAGAATAAAAATAAGAAATGGATATAAAGAATAGAAATAAGGAATAAAAATAAGAAATGGGAACAAGGAATAGAAATAAGGAATAAAAATAAGAAATCGAAATAAAGAATCGAAATAAGGAATAGAAATAAGGAATAAAAATAAGTAACAGAAATAAAGAGTAGAAAGAAAGAATAGTAATAGATAGAATAAAAATATAAATTGTGCAAGGAAGGGATGATAAACAGCAAATTGTAAAACAACAAAAAAGACAAAAAATGTAAGAAAATTATAAAATAAAACAATAAATTGGGCACAAAAGGGAAAATACAAAAAGCACATGGAAATGAGGAAAATAAAAAAAGGAAAATGTAGAGAAACGGAAAATTGAGAAAAAGTTATAAATTAAAAGCATTTAATCGATTAGATAGATTTCTAGAGGCAATTTTTTTCTTGCATTTTAATTTTGCTGAACGTATGTAAAGTTTCTCACGAATATTGCCACTTATCGTTCACTGGATGTGATAACTTCTATGCTGTTTCCTGCCTCACTCCAAAAACCTAAATTTCCCTAGCGATAGTAAGCTCTAGATTCAAGCATCGGTCTTCAATAATCTAACTAAGCTCCACACTAGGATAAAGTATCGAGTAATAATTTACTTCTATTTCCATCAAATAATAACATACTTCTATTTCCTGCAATAATCGTATCTATGAAATTAACTTATCTAACAATCCTATTTACAGAAGAAAAATATTTTCAACTTAAAAATAACATCCACATTCAGGAAAATCTTCGTTTAAATTGAACAAAAATATTTGTTTGACCTAACATAATTGATTTAAACAATTTTTTTGTTTGATTTAAATAAATATTTATTTGATTTAAGTAAATATTTATTTGATTTAAATAAATATTTATTTGATATAAACAAATAAAAACTTTTGCTTCTTCTCAAAGAAGTTTCTTTCTCTTTAAAGAAATAATTTGTTTGATACAAAGACAGGATTTGTTTAATTTAAACTAAAAATTTGGTTTAAAAATTGGGTTAAAAAAAATTGGGTTAAAAAAAATTGGGTTAAAAATATGGTTATAAAATTGGGTTAAAAAGTTTGGTTCAAACTCTTCTTCTGAGTTAAAAGTTGCAAAAATAAAATGATTTCCATCTCCTACGATGGCCTCGTGGATTAGATGATTTTCTGTGAATCTTATGGGCACAAGTTCGATTCCCCATGCCCGTAGATTTTTCGATAATATATTTCTGTTTCAGCTCATATATTAAAAATGAATATTAAATAAACAATATAATCTTAAAATTATAAAAATAAACTATAATTTTTATGTGAATAAAAATAAAAAAATGATTGAAAATTTGTTCCATTCAATCAAATTATTTATTTGATTTAAACAAAACTCAAACAAACAAATTATTTGTTTGAATGAAACAAACATTTGGTTAACCGTTATCAAAGATAGAATTTGTTTGATTTAAACAAAATTTATTCAATTTAAACAAAATTTATTCCATTTAAACAAAATTTATTCCATTTAAACAAACTTTATTCAATTCAAACAACAATTTTTCTGAATATAAAACATTTGTTTGCTCTTCCTTCTAAAAAGTATTTTTTGCATGCACTGAGAAAAATGTTTAGTTGATTCAAAATTAACCTGGTTAAATAAAGAATTTGTTTGAACCAAATAAATTTTATTTGAATTAAATAAAATGTTGTTTAAATTAAACAAATTTTGTTTGAATTAAACAAATTCATATTTAAGACAAAGAAAAAGACCAAACTTATTATATGTTCGACTATAATAAAGTGATATATTTAATTTGAATATATATTTGTTTAAATTGAATATAAATTTTTTTGATCCAACAAAATTTATTTAAATCAAACAAACTTTTATTTAAATCAAATGAATTCTTTGTTTGATTCATTTATGTTTGAATTAAACAAATTTTTATATTCAAATCAAACAAAAGTTTCTCTCAGTGTGTTGTTAAATAATACTAATAGTAATGATAACAGTAATAATAACAACAATAATACTAAACAATGCTTCCTCTATAAGGAAGCAAGATAACAATAACAATAATAATGTTAAAATTAATAACAATAACAATAATAATGCTAAAAATAATAATAACAATAATAATAATTCTGAAAATAATATAAAAAATAATAAAACTCTTTTCAATAATTCATAAATGAAATCCTATTTAGCATAACGGATTAATTAATAAAATACAAAAATGAATAAATAACAAGTTGTTCCTCGTGCCGTTGCATTAATAAAAACTGAATTATGCGAAAGAATTTTTTCAGAGCAGGATTCTTGCAGGAGCAGTAATCTAAATAAAGTCAACGTACTTGACGGAAATGGAGCTTTGTGGTTGACGTTGACACGGAAGGCAAAGATGAAAAAGAAATGAAGAAAAAAGGGAGTATTCGTGATGAGGATCAGGATAGAAGGTAAAGATTGAAGACGAAGGGAGTCAAAAACACATGAGACACGCTATGTTGAGTAAAAGGAAGCTGGCACACCAGCTAGCCAGTTCTAAAGAATCATGATTACGGTCCTGTCATATTTCATTGCACCTCTGGCAATGCATGAAGTAAACCTCTCATTGGCTCAAGAAAAGGGCCCTGCAACTTCTCCGATAGTCCCTTAAATCCCTTCTTTCAATCTTTTCCCTTCCAAGGACCTCCTCTCAATCCTTAGGATGTACATTACTACCTCGTTTCTTATGAATCTTTCATCGCGCCATTGCAATAAAAACTACAAGAAAAGCCGACCTTTAAAGAAGTTTCATAATCACCAGGAAGAGAATTCTGCGTTTTATGATACGTCCTGAGAATTTTTCTACCACGCGAACAATTTTCTATGTGGGTCGGAAAGTAGAATTTTTCTGAATTAAATTGAGGGAGAAATGAAAATCTCGAACAATGTAATTTTACAAGATTTTTTAAAGTCCTTTGGGCTGATAGATTATTTTTTCATTGTGCGAAAAATATATTTTTTGCACAATGAAAAAATATCAGTAAGTATACTTAGTGATATTTAGGGCGTAAACTGTACATTGAAAGTGAACGAAAAACGAATAGGAAAAATGTACTTGAACGAATGCATCATGTTATTTAAATCTGTGCTGGAATAATTCTTACAATAAAAAAAAATCTAAAAAATTAATATTTTCAAGATGTCAGCGAAATTCGGTCAAACTTTTGAGAAAACTAAAAAGCTTCTTGGAATGAAAGTTGGAATGAAAATCAAAAGTATTAATTATTAATTATATTAATATTTATATTAATATTTATATTAATATTTATATTAATATTTATTTATTTAATTTTATTTTTAAATTAATATTATATGTTAATTAACATTTATTTATTTAATTTTATTATTAAATTTTAATTTACTTTTTATTTGTTACCAACGTAATTATTGCTAATCCTCTTCGGTCTTATAATTTAAAAATAAGTACTAGTGGCCGCTACAATAAATACACACGCATTATGTTTCGAAAATCATTAATTAAAGTCCACAGTAAAATGTAAAATACATGCAATAATTGACAATACAAATTAATGTCCTCCACAACTACAATTTGTCAATTTTATATAAGTGCAATTAAACCCAAAAATATCGTTACTGTAGTGAATTACAAAAAATGATAGGGTACGCATTTTCATCGAGGATCGTAAAATCAAAAATAATTTTTTTTCTCAGTAATCCAATTGATGAAAAACGTGATGTACTGCTGAAATGCTGAGTCACGATTCATTCTCTGATCTATGTTACGTGAGTTGTTTGTAGATATGTGCAAGGTCTCAGAATATTTCTATTAAAAAAGAAAAGTTCACATCTTTGTAGATATTCTTATACATAAAAGACATAAAATTTGAGATAAAGCGAAAATAAAAATTTTAAATTCTAAAATTGCGCTCCATTTTTTACAATCAGTTTCTTCAACTTTTTCGAGTTCTCTTTCAAAAAGTAAAAGTTGTGATGTCATTACGGAAATTAGTAACTGATTTCTTACAGCCATAATATCTCGAATGTTGCAGTAAATGCACGAAATCTCATTTTTATGAAGTCGTAAAAGTGATTTCGACAAAATTAGGGAACCGAGAGAACAAAAGGTGCAGGATCAAATTACTCGAGTGAATGACAATATAGTTGTACTTTGTATTTAGTTTATTATAACAACTTTATTTTATATTCGCATTTATTATTGGTGGAAGAAGAAATTGTTAGTAGAATTGAAAAATTGTTTATTTTAGTTATTCATTTGTTTTAATTCAATATAATTTATTATTGAATAAAATAACGGTATATTTGACTCAGAACGTAACTTATTTATTTGGTTAAAATAAATTTATTTGATACAAATAAATGTATTTTATACAAATAAATTTATTTCATACAAATAAATAATTTATGTGGTAGAAATAAATAATTTATTTGATACAAATAACGTCTTGTTTGGCGTAAGTACAATTTTTATTTAAACTAAATATGTGACACGATCTGAAGGAAGGGACCTTAGAAGCATTTGAAAATAGGTTATGTTTGCTGACAGTTTTAACTTAATTAATACTTCCCTTTTAATTATTTGATTACAAAAACAGTTCTTCTTAAAAGTGCATATATTAAACATTCAAGAAAAACTTTTTCTGGATGCAAATAATTAAAACGAAAGCATTTATCAAGAAAAAACTACCATTAAACATAACCTATTTTCAAATGCTTCAAAGGTCCCTTTCTTCAGATCGTGTCACATATATAATGTATTTGAACCAAATAAATAAGTAAGTAACAATAAATATATCTTTTTTCTCTGTGTATTTTTTGTGTCTATTTTGTTAGAAAATTGGTAACAAAATTGATAATAAAATTAATAACAAAATTGGTAATAAAATTGGTAACAAAATTGGTAACAAAATTGATAACAAAATCAATAATAAAATCGTAATAAAATTCGTAACGAAATTCGTAACAAAATCGGTAACAAAATCAACAACAAATTTAGTAATAAAATTAGTAATAAAATTGGTAACAAAATTCGTAACAAAATCGGTAACAAAATTTGTAATAAATTTATTTCTTTAAATAGTTCACGTTAATAATTAAATGAATAAATAATAGTGAATTAATGCTAAATACTATTAACAGATAAAAATAAACATACGTTGCACTGTGAAGACAATTTTAATTTGAAAATTTCGTTTATTGAAAAAGTCGTGTACTTTACAGACTTTGATTTTACACATATTTCAATATATTGACACAACTCAATATTAAATTCTACTCTTGATGAATATCATCAAAGCTGCCAACGAAAATTTAATACTCCGAATTTCAACTCCCTTATGCTCACAATATAAGGATCGATAAGCTAGAGTTGCCAGGAAGTGTGCCTGGGGAAATTGAGAGGCTTCGAAAATTGCAATTCCCACAAAATTATATGCGCAGGTAGGCGGAATGCATCGATACTTATCGTGTCGCGAATTCCCCATTGGGTGTTGTAGGAGGCGTCGAGTTTTAGGAGAAAGGAAAAATCACTGGTCGCTTTTGTAAATCCTTTTTTTCTCTCCCAAGCGATCATCTTAACATTCGAAAGCAGAAGTTGTCTTTTAGTTTCCGTGGAGTAATACCTGTACAAAAAGGGGGACAACTACCGCCAAATAACCGTCTATCCGAAGGGGCTTTGCTTGGAAATAACTATAATTTCTGCCCGAGTTGAGTACATTTGGGGGTTGAGTAGATTCGTGAGTAGGCACCGTGTATCCTTCCATGGAGTGAGTTTAAGGCTCGCGGGCTCATTGCAAAGTGGAGGGGATGAAAGCGGGCCTTGGGTCCATTGACCTCTTCGTGGGTCAGCCACCCCGTGCTTAAATTCACTAAAGAAAACCTAACCATATTGCAATTCAATAATTCGCCACTTTTGCACAAGTCACGTGAAAACATTATTTTTTAACATTAATTGCTCTCTGATTATCTAAAACGAATTTTGTCAAAATGCATTTGAAATGCATTCAAACTTTTCAATATACTGCTCTTTTTATGCAAAAGAAATAATAATTATTATTTTAATTATTATTAAAATAATGATAATATAAAAAATGACAATGGTTGCAAAGTTACTTGTAATTTTTGTTCTAACGTTTTTAAAAAATTTTTTTGATTTTAATTTTATTTTTTTGCGATTTGACCTTTTTTTGAATGTTCAAAAGTTTTGTTTGCACTTCATTTTTAGATAGTTGTAAATAGTTGCAGGTATTTTAGGGATACTGTTTGCTGCTAGAGTTTTGCGTGTGATTATATTCATATTCTGAAAATGAAAATGATGTTATGAAAATGATGTTATGAAAATGGAACATTTTGTAACAATTGAAGCAGGCTTTGTGTTGAATTGAGGGTTTAAATATATTTTTATTGAAAACACGATATGTCGTACACTTTCAAAATTGCAGAGATCGATTGCAGGTAATAACTTTTATTTGCTGGAAAATGTGGTTTGAATTTAGTGTCTCGTATTTCTCTCTTCATTATTAAAAGCTTTACGTTTACACAGATTACATTCGATGCCATATTGATGTAATAGTAGCCTACACACAATAGGACTCTGAAAAATGAGTAGCAAACCATGTCCAATAAAATGTATTTTCAATGAACAATATTGTATCCTACAGCTTCGTGTAAAAAATCACTAACATTCCTAACAAGCTAATTTTCAAGGAACAATTATTTTGTCGTTTATGGAAGTATTTTGTTAATTAACAAAATGTTTGTGAACCTTCTTTGTATCATATTAGCGCTTCGTTATAACGAGGGAAAAATGTGACATTGCAAATATTTGAAACAATAAGAACAAAAATTTTAAAACAAAAACTTAAAAACACAAATTTAAAAACAAAAATTTAAAAACAAAAACTTACAAACACAAATTTAGAAACAAAAATTTAAAAACAAAAACTTACAAACACAAATTTAGAAACAAAAATTTAAAAACAAAAACTTAAAAACACAAATTTAAAAACAAAAATTTAAAAACAAAAACTTACAAACACAAATTTAGAAACAAAAATTTTAAAACAGAAACTTAAAAACACAAATTTATAAACAAAAATTTTAAAACAAAAACTTAAAAACACAAATTTAGACAAAAATTTAAAACAGAAACTTAAAAACTCAAATTTAAAAACAAATAGTTAGACACAAAAATTGTAAAGAATAAGAAAGCAAAAAGAAAACATTGTATAGAATAAGGAAGCAATAATTTAAAACAAACGCTTCAAAGAATAGGGAAGTAAGAATACAAAAAAGCAATTTTGAAAAAATACAATTCGGGACTGCGATTTTGAAAAATGCTTTCGAAACTATCGAGGCATTACTTTACAAAGGGAATAAAAGTTCTTTCACTTGGCATAACGACTGGTACCAACGGTAAAACACGTTCTTAAGGAATGCATTGACTCTGATATCAAAGGGATCGAATTTCCGCGTGGATGGGGAAGAGACCGGTAGACGTAAGGCAAAGCTTTCAATGGCAAATTTCTTCCATCGGTATCTCTTATTGATACAAGTTCCACTGTAATCTGGTACGAGGCAGATTCGACAGATGCAGGCTCTTGTATCATAAAAATTAGAATAAGTAATTTTTCATCCTAATCCTAACACAAGTATGAATATGCAAAAATATGTACACTCGTTTTTTTACTAATAATAGTAACAATATTATTATTACTATATTATATTATTATAAATAACTATATTTTATTATTATTAGTAACCATACTATTGTTATAATTAATATTTTAATTAATAATAATTAAAACATTAATTATTATGCATAATTATTATTATTATATTATTATGCATTATTATTATGCATAATTAATAATAATTAAAATATTAAGTAAAAATATTAATAAATAATGCAAATAAAAATAACAATATAATAATAATACAGGAAAAAAATGTTATTTTTCAATGCAACACCTGTTAAATTTCAAGTTAAACTGGAATTCTATAGGTATGCTTGTAAAAATTAAAATCCATCTTGTAATTTAACATTTTGTTTTTCCTGCGAATGTAAATAATAATGATAATCAATTTTACTGATAATAACATTTGTTATTAATACTTATAATAATTAATGCCATTTAATAGTAATATTAGTAATAGTTAATTATAAAAAACAATAATAATTGTAACAATAATAATTGTAACAATAATAATTGTAAAAATAATAATTGTAACATTAACAATTGATAACTAAACTGTGTTTTAGCATAATTGGCAGAGGCGTCAGTGCTAAAGTGGCAGCTAACAGCCTCTATTTTCAAAAATTATGTACTGGGTATGTCTGGATAGCCATACCCCGCCGAATCGATTTGAAACGACGCGCTATTGAAGTAGCGAGCACCCTTTTTGAATGCTCTAGACGCACAGTCGCTCTTATATATTGTAGGTGCACCGACTCTTGTATGAGAAAGCGATTCTGCGCCATCTCTCAACAACTTTCGAAATCTTCTTTGATCCTCCGATCCCAATTCAAACGCAAGGCGCGAAACTCTGATAACTTGCTTTGAAAAATCTTCTATAATTTTTCATTATTTTAATTTCTATTATTGTTGGCATTATTATTTTATTTATTATTTTTGTTACTCTATTTCTATTTCTATTATTATTTTCATTATTCCTTTTTTATTATTCTTTTTTTTATTATTCTTTTTTTATTATTCATTTTTTATTATTCTTTATTTTATTATTATTTATTATTATTTTTTTATTATTTTTATTATTATTTATTATTATTTTTTTATTATTTTTATTATTATTTTTTTATTATTATTTTTTATTATTTTTTTATTGCTTCCTTATAGAGAAAGCATTGTAATCGAAACAATTTTTGATTTTCTAAAAATAGTCTAAATCAACTCAATTTCATCCAAAAAGCATAAATACGAAGTTTTAGGGCAATGTCCAGATGTATGTGTGTGT
>WNHD01001785.1:0-17388 GCA_011057455.1 Ganaspis sp. Gsp50 | reverse complement strand
GAAAAATTATAAAAAAAAATTATTGAAAATTAGGGGAAAAAGGGGAAAAATACTTGATTTTAGGTGTTTTAGGGGATTTTCTTTAAAAAAAGGGGAAAAAAGGGGACGAACTGTGATCCCTGATTATATTATATAATCAAAAAAATAATTCATAATAATAATGTAATAATATATTCATATTAAAAATATTATTCCACCACAAATACTTTTCCTTTTTTTGTCATTTATTGTTATAATATTAATTTCTAAAGAACGTTAAAGACATATTATGATATTCCTAATATTTATATACTTATTTATATAATTTTAAAATTTATAAAATAACAAATACAATAAATAATGAGTACAATAAATAATAAATAACGAAAAAACATAAATAAAAATAGTAGTAGTAGTAGTAGCAGTAGTACATAGTAGGAAATAAAAATATAATTTTATATATATATTAAGTCATAACCAAATACAATAAATGTTCTTTTACATTAAAACAAAAATTGTACGATTATTTCAAATTTTATAAAAAATTTATAAATCATCGAAAATACGAAAAACATTATAAAAAATAAAGCCTTGTATAAGGTATATTTTAATGTACATAAATGAGGTTAGGTTCGAATAATTGAAAAAGGACTTTAATTTAAAACTTTCGTAGAATTTAAAAAAGATAAAGGAATACAAAAATAAATATTTCGAAACAAGTGATTATATGTAAAATCACGCACTCCTAATGATACAAAATATGTTAATTATATGCAATTAGTAAAAACATAAATACTCAATTTTAAAATCATTATACTCACATTAACGTATATTTCAATGTTTTTATATCGAAGATTTAATTAACTTTGATATTCTTTCGTAAAAAGCTTAAAATTCTTATAAAATGCACAGATCATTAATTAAAATAACAGTTATGCTTCACGTATTGTGCAAAGTTTTTCTTATTTTCTTCATTTTCTTTTGCTTTTAAATAAATACTCTTTAGGTCCAAGAAAACACAATTCTTAAAATTTTACAAGTTTCATTTTTAAATTGAGAAACAATCAATTTACTTAATAAATTTCTTCCTGCACGTCTTTATATTTACATTTGTATTGATCAGCAACAGGTTGCTGGACTATAGTGAATTCAAAGCCAACAGAGGGTAAAGTGAATGTCGAAAATGACTCAAATCATTAGAAATAGCATCAGTGACGTATTTTAAGTGTTCTACAAGTAAATGAAAATGACAAATTAATGCCCTATTAATACTTGCATAAAGAAATCAAATTGTTAAAAATATTAAAAATTTATTTTCTTCTATATTGTATTCATATATTTTTATTTATTTATTTTCTTTAGAAAACATTGTAAGAACTATTATAAACGTGTACAAAGAATTGTATTTCTTTAAATATTTATATATATTAATATATTTATTATTTATATTTATTTATTATTAATACTATATTTATTAATATTAAGTTAATACACTAATTTAGTTAATAAAATTAGTAAACAATATTGTATAAATGAATAAAATTGATAAGCTTGAACCAATATTTTATAAATATATGAATCACGTCAATGAAAATAAGGTCTACTCTAAATAAATTAATGTAATAAATATTTTGTAGGAAAATAAAAAAAATAGCTAACATCAATAGTTAAATTTTATTATGGAATATACAATTATAGAAAACGAAGTCTATAGACTTTTAAAAAAGTACCAATATAAATTTTCAATCGAAGAAACTTAAATTTTTAGGCCTTTATGTAAATATTTTCTAAATAATAAAATGTATGTAAATATTCTAAAATATCTCCAACACACAAAACGAATTTATTTTTCACTTATTCTAATTTTAATTAAATCTTTAATAATATATAAAAACCTTTGTAATTATGCGAATTTTTGATAAAAGTTAAGCAACAATTTATAATTGAACTTTAACAATTAACGACAATCAATTATTATAATCAAAATAAATCAAAATGTATTTCAAATTTATGTTTATAAACTGATGTAAATACCTCTGGGTTAATTGATTCTGGATTATTTTCCAAATCTAAAATTCTGCCCAACTATATTTAGAACCTTTGGAAAAAGTTTGAAATTAGATTTCCTATGATATAAAAATTTGTCTCGAATAATGTATATTTATGGAGAAATATTTTTAAAATGTCAAATATCTTTTATACCTACGAATTTGGATTATTTTATATTACTTGTCTAATCTTACTTGTCTAATCTTATTTATCTAATCATTTTCAAAACTGATTTCACTAAATTGCGACGAAAATATCTAAGGAATAATTTTTTCTAGAGGTTCTAAAATATTAGACTATTTCTGAATTACATAATTCTAATTACACTTTTCAATATTTTTGAGTTCGAATACTTTTGAATGCATTTCTGCATTTATTTCTTGTATACTTATGAATTCAGTTGCAAAAACTTTTGAATTTTGTTTAAAATACTTATTAATTCAGTTTTGAATACTTATTAATTCTTTCATACACTTATCAATTTTTTCGTGTACTTATTAAATCTTTACTTATTAATTCTTTACTCATTAATTCTTTCACGTACTTATTAATTTAGCTCAAAATACTTGTGAATATAATTCTAAATATTTCTATACTATTTTGAAACTAATCTTAAGTAGTTTAAAACTTTGAATAAAAAATTTGTCAATATATAGAATAAACTAGAAGCTTCTTCAGGTAAAAAACGGAACTATTCACAATACACGTTTTCGAGTAATTAAACTCCCTACTCATTCTTTCTGTCAGTTAAAATCTTGAGTAACAATTGAAGACTAGATTTCCTTGATTGTGTGATGCATGATTTGATTCTTAAAAAAAGCAGATTTGAACAATCGAAAAGTTTCACCGTTTTAGTGAAACTTGAAATACTATTTACACCATTTTTTCAGAAAGCTATAATTTTCAGAGAAATATCGAATCTGTGATCACTGGAATTTTGTAATTTATTAAAAAATGCATAAAGTCAGAAACTGACTTTGCCTCGAATTTTAAAGAAACCTAAAGAGTTCCTATTGTGGATTAGAGATCCGATACCGATGTAATTTTCAACAATAATTGGTCTGTCCAATTTGTTGCTGTGTTCTGGTATCAATGATTGAAGAGCCTCTTGTAAACCTTTAACATCGTATCTCGTTTTATCTGTTTCTGAACCTGAAAAATTGTCGCATTAATCCAAATACCAAAAAGATCGAAAATAAAAATAAAAAATAAAACAAATAAAAAGTAAAACAAATAAAAATTACCAAATTTGGTAACGACTGGACTAAAATAAGTAATTAAGAACTAGTAAAACACTATTAAATATTATTTATTTTAATTTTTTACATTGATTATATTAATATAAATATAATCCAACTAAAATAAACTCAAGAACTTGTATAAATATTAAAGAACGATTAAATATAATGTTCGAAAATTAAGCTCATTATAAATTATTACTTTCAAATAATATTTAAGAACTATTTAAGTATTATTTAAGTTTACCTTTATGCCAGAAAAGAGGATGACTAGTATATGTGAGCCAAGGAATATTTCTCGCAAAAGGGTTCCATTTTTTGTCCAATCGAAGTGGCTGGCCTTTATTCCACATTATTCTCAAACCAAACATGTTACGATTCCTAAATAAAAATATTCCATTAGAAAAAGCAAATTCATAATATGTATTTTAAAATAAAGAATAAGATTTTTAAAAAACTAAAAATATGATAAAAAAATAAGAATTAAAATAAAAAATAATGTTTGGAAATTATGATTAAAAATATTCTTATATTTTAAACAATGCTATTGTAATAAAATAATATTGTTTAAAAAATAAGTTTAAGACCTTTAAAAATAAGAATCAAGGTATTCAAAAATTCCAAACCTTAATTAGTTACAACAGATTAAAGGACCAAAAATAATAAAATGCGTAAAACAAGTATAAAAACGATGAAACAATGAAATCGATGATACCTATGAAACAATAAAATCGACAAAAAAATAAAAACGACAAAAAAACAAAATCGACAAAATAATAATAAAGTCGATAAAACAATAAAGTGAATAATAATGATCTCACTCCAGCAACAACATCGATAAATAATGAATGGAATAATAGAAATGAAAATAATGGAAATGAAAATATTGTAATAAAAAATATTTTGAACAATAAAATAAATGAATCTACAAAATGTATGAATCACACGATGTTTTGAAATGTAAAATAATTATCACAAAAATACTGTCAGCAAAACAGTTTTGTAAATTTAGTTTATAAAATATTGTTTTTTATATTTTTATACGTTATTTTTATTTATTCAAAAACGAAAAAAGATACATCTTTGTTAAAAACGGATTTTAAACGTATAAATATTTACAAATCATTTTATATACAAACTTTTTTTGTCTTCACTTTTGTGTAATTTGTTGATTCCTTTTGTTTTGTTTTCAAAAGCACTATAACCAAGAAAATCGAAAAACTAATGAAATGAACAAAAATGCAAATAAGGAAAATAGAATGAGGAGTTTCGGACCATCTTCAGCCTTAGAAACTTTCCAAAGTAAATAATAAATTCAACTACTTTCTAACTTTCAATTTCTAAACAAATAAGTAAATAAATAAATTTAAGAAAACTTCCAGAATAAATAATAAAATTAACTACTTTCCAACTTTCAATTTCTAACCAAATAAATAAGTAAACAAATAAGTAGGTAAATAAATAAGAAAATAAATAAATAGGTAAAAAAATAAGAAAATAAATAAATAGGTAAAAAAATAAGTAGTAAATGAATAAATACAAACATTTACTGTACTACGAAATACCTAAAGAAAAGTAAAATTGAAGAAACGAAGGAGTTGAAAAGAAAAAAACGATTTTCCAACGAAAGAAATAATTGGCGAAGAAGCAAGAATCATTCAAGATGACACTGCAGAAATTAGAAGGCAAACATAAAAAATAATTGCGAATAATTTACAACTTGGTGCGATAATCACTTTGAAAGTAATTATAAGAAAATAATCAACAATTTAGCTTGAAATATATCACGATACCTAGGTTCGAATTGAGTCAAACCAGTTAAAGAAGTTATAGATGACCATTCTTGACGGATAGCGCAAG
The DNA here is from genome assembly GCA_011057455.1 of Ganaspis sp. Gsp50. NCBI lineage: Eukaryota > Metazoa > Arthropoda > Insecta > Hymenoptera > Figitidae > Ganaspis > Ganaspis sp. Gsp50. Next base: position 12,262 of record WNHD01001785.1, on the reverse strand, counting down.
TAATGATGGAAGAAAATCCTTCTGCCAACCCATTCAACCTTCTATAAATTTATTTTAAGCAAAAACAAAAAACGTTGTCAATTTAGCTTCAAAATTGTATCAAATAAAAAAATAATAATGATTATTATTAGTTTAAAATGAATTGCGTTTGAATTTATAATTCACAATGCAGAAAAGTGAATAAAGATATCAAAAGTGAATAAAATTCGAACTTACGGTAAAAGTGATTTAGACGGATAAATTAAATCTCCGGCTATAATTGTATCAATATCCATGACAGGTACTTTGTTATATTCTAGAATTTTTAACGATATGAGATCATATTTAACGGAAAAGAGGAAGTTTTTTGTTAAGAGAACCAGTCTTTCTTTTTCAGTATCCCACAGACTTATTCTGAAACAAAAATGTAAAGTAAGTAAAATGTACACAAAATTACAGTAAGTAAAATGTACAAAAAATTACAGTAAGTAAAGTGTACAAAAAATTACAGTAAGTAAAGTGTACAAAAAATTGCAGTAAGTAAAATGTACAAAAAATTACAGTAAGTTTATAAATCAAAATAATTCCTTATGTTTATGAACTTTATGAATATAATACAAATTTATGAAAGTACGAATCTAGCACTCGATGAGTTTATCTCAATTAAAAATAAAAATGAACAAAAGTGAAATTCAAATTCTTAGGAACTAAAGCAAAATTCAAATTTACAATTTCGTATTCGTGTTAAATAAAAGTGTACAGAATCTTGTAATTAAATTAATTAAATAAATATATTAAATCATAAATATTAAATAATTATATTGATAATAATAAATATTGAAATATTAAATTATTAAATACGTTCCGCATTAAATTTTTGCATGTAAATTGACTCTAATAAAAAGAGAAAATTACTCAGTTAGAAGCCAAGTTCCCACAAGTGTCTCTTCACTGTTTGGGATTAATTCTGTTTGACAGTCTTTTAAAGCTCTTTCTATAACTTCTGCTCTGTCTGAGAAAAAACTACGAACATCTATTATTCTAAAAGGTAAATTTGAAACATCTCTTGATTCCGAAGTATTTGGTAATCCATTGGAAGTTTCTGCACTTTGCTTCGAACCTGTCAAAAAAATAATGATAATTACAATACAAAAAAATTAATGATTTACTTATAATAAAACAAGACAATAAATAGAAAAAATGTTACAAAAAACTAATGAAACATAAAAGTCAAATTACGTATATTTTATTTTATAATTCATATTAAATTGATTAAATTGCAAAAAACTATAATCAATAATGCTTACTATGAATATTACCTAAAAAGCAAAAGAAATTTTTGTAAACTAAAGACATTTTACGTAAATTTTAGATTTTAGAATCAAAAAACAAAAATTATTAACTTTTCAGTAAGTTAAAAATCCTTTTAAAAATTGGACATAAACATCACGAAGTATAAACATATACCTTGCGTGTTCGTTGAAAATTCATTTTCCTTTTTCATTTCCAAGGTTGCTGTTTCAAAATTTGCACTTGGGCCTTCATCTAGAAATGTGTCGTCCATCATGATGCAGAAAAATATAAACGTTAATCTAATTTATTCTTTAAAAACAATAAATTTTAAGTGACAAGTATCAAGTTGCAGAATAAGCTAGGTTAGATGCTCCAATAACACTTTAATGATTTCAAAGACAACACAATTTTTTATAATTGCTCCGTTTTCCTAACTAATGACTTTTTCCCCTAAAATTAACTAATGCTACATATAATACTTCTGACCATAAACATTTCAAACTAAACATTAAAAAAACCCCAATTCTCGTCGTCTGCACGCAACCACGTGACCTAAAGTCACGTGATTATATCTGAGTGCTCTTAAATTTAAAATGATTTTTCCATCTTTTATGCATCTTTCCCAGTCAGCTGGTGATTAAAAAAGTACTCAAAGTAATAAGAATGAAAGAAAAAAGAATATAAAGAAAAGAAAAGAAAAGAAAAAAAGGAATAAGAAAGGAAAAAGAAAAGAAAAAGAAAGAAAAGAAAAAAAAAAGGAAAAAGAAAAGAAAAAGAAAGAAAAGAAAAAAGAAAGGAAAAAGAAAAGAAAAAAGAAAGGAAAAAGAAAAGAAAAGAAAGAAAAGAAAAAAAAAGAAAAAGTAAAAGAAAAAGTAAAAGAAAAGTAAAAGAAAAGAAAAAGAATAAGAAAAAGAATAAGAAAAATAATAAGAAAAAAAATTAGTTTTTGAATTTAATAATAGTTAACGAATGCGTAAAATAATAATTGAATGCACAAGAGATATAAATTGAAAAATCTGTATTTAATAAATAGTTTGTCAAAAGTAGCACAATTCAGAAAAAACTAGGAATTATTTTACAAATTTCACATTTTTAGGAGTGTCTCCATTGCCTCTGCGAGTTGTTCTAATTCGCCTTTATTATTTAAAAGTTTTTCTTGATTTATATTTTGCACTTCAATCGGAACCTTTGTGCTATAATCGGCAGCTGACATCCCTTGCTGTAATTTCTGCACAACTTCTTTCAGTTGCTCTTCTTTTTTCTTAAGTCTCTCTAATTCTTTCTGAGGATCAATTAAACCCTGTAAAAGAGAATTTACTTGTAAATGAATTTCACTTGTAAATTAACTTCACTTGCAATTGAATTTCACTATAGTAAATTCGAAAATTATAACCAAGTAGCAGCTAATTAAAACTTTTACAATTGGGACTCACTTTAAGAAGAAGATGAACCTGGAGTTTGTCAGAAACAGACAATATTGCACAACCTGGTGGACTTTCAGTCATTTGCACATGAGAATAGGCCAGAGTCCCAATCATCATTAAATACTGGGCCATTTTTTCCTTCAAAGTTTCATCATTGCAAACAATAAATGCCTCGGTTTTTGTTTTATTAGGTAAAAGGTAAGTCGCTCGAGTGGATCTTATACTTTTCACAACTTTCTGGGCAAAATCGACGTCTTTTTCAATTTCCTCATTTCTCCATGGACACTAAAAAGAAAAAAACAATTTATTTTATGGTATAAGAATTCATCACTCGGTGAAAAGGATTATTTATTTATTCATAAAAAAAAGTATATTTTTAATTATTTTACACTTTTTTATTTTAAAGCATATTCTAAACTTACCTCCAATGCAGTAGGATATAGACTAACGCAGATGCTAGGATATATTTCCTTTTTGCGAGGCAAACGCTGATACAGCTCTTCAGTGATAAACGGCATAAAAGGACTTAATAATCGAAGACCTACGTCCAGGGTTTTGAAGAGCACTCGTTGGGCTGAGAACTTCTGATCCTTGGTGCCATTTTGGAAAACTGGTTTTATACATTCCTGTATAATAAATAAATATTCAATCAAATATTCATTACATTAATATCTATTCGAATGCCGATTAAAAAACATTTTATTTTTAATTAAATTAAAAAAAAACCATTTACTTAAATTAATAAAAAAAAAACATTTACTTAAATTAAAAAAAACATTTAATTAAAAATAAACATTCGTAAAATGAGTACTTTTAGTAGGTACTTATTATTTAAATTAAAATTGAACAATGACAAAATTTAAAACAAATATAAAAATTTTTTAAAAAGGCTGTAAATGAAAGTAAATAATAGTGAAATATAGTATAAATAATATAATATAAATAATTAAAATAATAATGAAAGTGAATTAAAAGTAATTAACATTGCATTAAAATAAATTGAAAGTAAATGAAATTGAAATAAAGTATAAATAAATCGAAAGTAAGTACAGACATCAAGTAAAAAGATGAGAATGTAAGATAAATTACTTACCAAATAGACGTCACAAAGATCGTAAAGCCAAAGATTGTAACAAGCCGTTGTTGCTGCTGTAAAATCGTATTGAGCAATTCCTTCATCACAAATTTTAGCCGCATTACTCACTTTCGAAAGCATCCACAAGTCCATTTTCGATTCCTGACCAGTTAACTAAAAATATTAATTTTCATTAATTTTTTCATTAATGTAATTAAAAATTATTTAAAAACTACATAAGCAATGCACAAGAATACATAAACCATACATAAACAATACATAAATAATACGTAAACAGTATATAACAATATAAATTAAAATGCATGCTGAGTTACTTTACAGAAAAATAATTTTTCTTATTAAAGAAATTTGTGTCCTTTTTTTAAATTGTATTTTATCCTTTTATTCCTTTGGCGATAAATATAAATTTATTATTTTAATTTATAATTATTTATCACCAAAAAATTTTTCTTCCTATTAAAAAAAACCTTGACCCTTTCTCTGTTTTTGTCAAAAAAATTATTCCCACAAAAAATATTTGCCTTCCTTAAAAACATTTATTCTTATTAAAAAAATGTTCCCATCAAATCCTTATTCTTGCAAAACAACGTTTTTACAAAAAAGGTGTTTATTGAAATAATCTTTGTTAGTAAAACAACAAATAAAAGTACCAAAAACTGTACAAATTATCTACGTAAACAAACCTGAAAACTATTACCACCACCAATTTTTGTACAAGCGAATTGTGGCAAAATTTGTTCATTGTCTGTTCTAAATGTTGATCTTTCTTGTTTACTGAAAGTTCTTAAATGTCGAAACCATCTCTTCAGATATGGAAGCTTTGGAAAATCGCACTTTAAACTATTCAAAGACTCATAAATTTGAATGTCTATTCGAGAAGGAGTGAATCCATCCACGTAAGGGTGATTCTCTAGATATTCATTTAAAGCTTTCTGAACACACTTTTCATTCAGAGTTGAAAGAAACCATTCATTATCTCCCACCACCTCTGCCTTTTTCCCATTCGTGCAATTCTAATCCAACACCATTAAAATATTTTAATGACACACCAAAAATTATTTAGAGATTTTACTTTCGCAATATTGTTTAAAAATATTGTCCTACTTTTCGAGATTTAATTAACAGATATATCGGAATTCTTTTATTAAATAGAAAATCGAATTCAAAAAAGAAATTCAACAAATAAAATCAAATTAAAAAAAAATTCTAATTCAAACAAAAATCAAATTCAAAAAGAAATTCTAATTCAAACAGAAAAATCCAATTAAAAAAGAAAATCCTAATTCAAACAGGAAAATCAAATTTAAGGAATGAATTCAAGTTCAAAAACGAAATTTAAATTCAAAATCAAAAATTAATTTAATTTTAAGTTCAATTTATTTGCAGTTCAAAAGAAAAACATTTTAATAATTTCCAATCCAATTTTCCTGCAATTCTAGTTAATTATCCAAAGTTGAATTATTTTCATATTAATAGCATTTTTCGTGTCTGTATTTTAACACTAGAATATTAATTTCTTGCGTATAATTTCGGGAATTTGATAAAAATAAAGAACTAATTATTTTCTGCTTTAAAGTTCCGAATCGTAAGACGAAATTTTAGAATAAAAAATTTGTTGTCCGAAAGTGTCGGCTTTTTTTAAATAAATTGTTTTTAATGACATAAAAGAATGCAATGAAAAATTCTATCTCACCATCTTTTCATCATCTTCAAAGTTAAATCCATCTTCCAGATAAGTCAAAGCGAATTTGCTTGCGTTCCAAAGTTTGTTACAAAAGAACCTATAACCTTGTACACGTTGAATATCAAGATTAATATCACGTCCCTGAGTTGTATAAGCACATAAAGCAAAACGCAAAGCGTCTGTTCCACATTCAGGAATTCCTTGTGGATAATCTCGTTTTTGTCCTTCAATTGCATGCTTCAATTCTTTAGGATCCAGATTCGAATCCTGCAGTTGTTTATGAAGATCCTAAAAAAGATGTTTCATTATTTTGCTACATTATCAGGACACTAATGAAAATTTGTTTTCTATTTTTATCAACAGGTGCTGATTTTATTTTATTTCAAAAATTTCAATTTTATTTCCATTTTTTACAACTTTTATTTTCTTTTTCAGTTTTACAACTTTTATTTTCTTTTATTTTCATTTGGACAACCTTTGTTTCTTTTTTTAAAGCTAAGAAAGAGATTTCAAATTACCTCTAAAGTAATTCCGCGAATCACATCCATTGGATCGATAACATTTCCTAAGGATTTACTCATTTTTCGCCCATGAGCGTCTCTCACCATTGCGTGTAAATAAACTTCTCTGTAATTTAAATGATTGAAAGTATAATTATTATTTGTTGAATGTAATAATTATTTGTTGTGTAATAATTATTTGTTGCGTAATAATTTTAAACTCGGTAGTAAAATGAATTTAAGCATAGATAGTAAAATTGACATTAGTATGGAAGTATAATTAATATAAGTATAGAAGCACAATTAATATAAGTACAGAGGCATAATTAATAATGAAAATTATTAAATTAAATTAAAGCACTTATAGCTATTTTTTCTGAAAGTAAACAGAACATTACTTGAACGGAAGCTTTCCTAATAATTTTTGTCCAAAGAAAACCATTCTCGCCACCCAGAAAAATAAAATGTCGTGTCCGGTTTCCAATAACGTTCCGGGATAAAATGCTTGAAGTTCTTCCGTCTTAAAAAATAAAATAAAATTAGCTAAAACGTATCAATTATGTGGTTCTAACAAAATTAAAATACAAGAAAAATAAAACAAGAAAATTAAAAGACAAGAAAAACAAAACACAAAAAAATTAAAACACAAGAAAGATAAAACATGGAAAATTCAAATACAAGAAAATTCAAACACATACTTCTTCAGGCCAACCGAATATTGAAAAAGGGAAAAGAGCTGACGAAAACCAGGTATCTAAAACATCTGGATCTTGTTGCAAAGAAATCTGATCAATATTAACTGCAAATCTTTTTGCTGCTTTGTCTTTTGCTTCTTCTTCCGATCTACCACTGACCCAATATTTATTATCAGTCATCTGAAAGCAATTTCAATTTAACAACAATTAAATTTAACAATTTAATTACAAAAATAAATGATTTATCTTTCATCTGAAAAGATTGCTTTTTAAATCACTCTACAAACATCAACCATAATTGTCAATAGTTCAAAAAATGTTAATAATTCAAAAAGACGATTGATTTTGCTTCTTTCAAATTTTCAAAGCAAATAAATTCTTTGCTTTTCAATTGCTTGAAACTGCTAAATTATAAAGCATATAAAGTATATTTTACCGAGCCAGCTGGCACTGAGGAATTATTAACAGTCACGAAATAAGCAGGAATACGATGACCCCACCAAAGTTGACGGGAAATGCACCAGTCCCTTATTCCCGTCATCCAATGATCCCAAGTCTTTTTAAACTGCTCTGGAATAATTTTTAATTCTCCTTTTTCTACCACTTCCATTGCATTCTTTGCCATCTCATCACACTTGATGTACCTATAAATAAAAAAAGATCCCAATAAAAAAGAAATGATAGTCATTATTTCCGCTTCAATGCAAAATCAAAAAAATGTTCAATACAAAATCTAAAAATCTTTCCAAAATTTAAAAAATCTTCAATACAAAATCTAAAAAGTCTTCAATAAAAAATCTAAAAATCTTTACAAAATCTAAAAAATCTTCAATACTGAATCTAAAAAATCGTTTAATACCGTAAATTACTTTTTGTCCCACAATAAGACTTTCATTGTATTTCTTTATTCTTTTCATTCTTTTATTTCTTCGTCTTTATCTTTTATTTATTTCCATTCTTCATTACATGTTAAATTTCAATTTTAAAAAATTGTTAAATTGTATTGCTAGATTGTAATTTATATTTTATTTTTAATTATCCAATCGTTCAATCGTGAGATTCCTAATTTTTGGCAAATTTGCAATAAATATAATTACCATTGTGGCTTTATGAGAGGTTCAACTATATCTTTAGATCTGCTGCATATTGGCACCACCATAGGATTGTCTTTTACTTCAACGAACAATTTCCTTTCCGTGAGTTCTTTTAAAACCGCTTTTCTAGCATGGAATCTCTTCATACCCTGCAGAAAAAATATCTCTCATAAATTTACAATTTCTAAAAAAACGTAAAAAAATTTCGAAACCAAAAAAAAAACAAAAAATTCACAAACCGTGAAAACTCCGTAATCTCCAATGATATTCCCCTCGTCGTCAAAAATAGTAACGAAAGGCAAATCGTGTCTTTTTCCGATTTCATAATCATTCGGATCATGCGCTGGAGTGATTTTGACAGCTCCTGAAAACAAATTACAGGTTCATTAGAAACTTATTAAATTTACGGGCACCCATAAATCATTTAAATCAAATTCAATCCTGAATCTATTAGTTTCAATGCTTCGTTTGTGAATTCAAATTAAAATTGGTATTAATTGGTATTATTAAAATTGATTGGTATTATTGATAGATATATTATATTGATTATTATATTTGATATATTGATTATTATATTTGATATTATATTGATTATTATATTGATTGGTATTATAAATTAATAATACCAAACTTCTGTTGCTTTTGACATTCAAAAAATCGTTTCTACCTGTTCCGAAATCCATTTCAACATACTCGTCAGGGATGATTGGCAAGCGTCTATCACAGAAAGGATGCTTCACGTGTTTTCCAATCAAATGAGCATAGCGTTTGTCTTTAGGATGCACTGCGATTGCCGTATCTCCCAACATAGTTTCGATCCGAGTCGTCGCAACGGTGATCTTTTCCTGTGAATCTTCAACTTCATATGAAAACAATACTAAAACTCCAAATTCCACTTTTTCACTGTAACCAGGAATTGAAAGTAAAGTTCTTCCTGTAAGTTCCACTTTGTCTACCTGAAAATTTCGTAAACTGTGTTAATTCAGAAACAATAAAAACTTATTTACTAATAAAAAAAAAACAATAATAACAAAATTCCAAAAGTTATTGAAAACATTAGAAAACACAAATAAACACAAATGAAAAAAAAGATTTCGCATTTTTGCAAGTATTGTCTATTCTCTGACATTTAAAAATCAAACCTCAATATCAGAAATTGCACTCTTGAGGGTGCAGGACCAATTCACAAGACGGTTGCTTCTGTAAATGGTTTCGTCATCATGTAAGCGTACAAACGCCTCGGTGACAGCTCGACAAAGTTTTGGATCCATCGTAAAACAGGCGCGATCCCAATCAAAAGAACCGCCTATTCTTTTCAATTGAGTATAAATACCTCCACCTTTTCTAAAAACAAATAGAAAACGTTATTAAAATTCGAAATTAAATTGAATTAGAATTCACAACCCTGGGGTAAATATCTTATTATCTCATTATTATTATTATTATTATTATTATTATTATCTTATTATTATTATCTTATTATTATTATCTTATTATTATCTTCTTCTTATTATTATTACTATTATTATTATTATTATTATCTTATTATTACTATTATCTTATTATTCTTATTATCTAAGAAGCAAAATTGTGAATAATTATTCTCTTTTTCAAAAATTCTTTTTCAAATTCTTTCTAAAATAAATGAAGTAAAATTAAATGATATAAAATTAAATGAAAATTTACTTCATTTTAAAATTAACTCTATTCTAAAATATCAAAAAGTATCAAAATGTTTTATTTTCTTCTACTAACTCATTTTTCCATTCCCAGATCTTCTCGACAAACTTTTCGCGACCTAGGTCATGCCTCGTCTTTTTTTCTTCTTTCCAAAGTTTCTTTTCCACAACGACTTGAGTCGCAATTCCCGCATGATCGCAACCAGGATTCCAAAGTGTTGTGCGTCCTTTCATGCGATTCCTAGCAAAAATACACAAAAATTAATTCAAAGCTGAAGCGAAGAAAATCTGAAAAGAAGACTATTAACAGAAATACATTAAACCCTTTTAATTAAGATAAATTTCAACACCTTTTAATCAAGATTGTTCATTCTTTAATCATTTAGTTATTTTACTTCCTCATAGGGAAGCATTGTTTGTTTTCTCTTAGAGAAGCATTGTTTGTTTTCTCTTAGAGAAGAATTTTTAATTTTATTATCTTTTTTCACATTTTTCACATTTTTGTATTAATTTTCAGATCCGACATTAATTCACAAATGTTCTCGATGATCTCAAGATCTTGAAAAGGAAAAATGAAAATACGAACCATCTCGTAATGGTGTCTTCAACAGCGTTAGTTAAAGCATGTCCAAGATGCAGAAATCCTGTTACATTTGGAGGAGGAATCACCATAACAAATTTTCCATTTGGATTTTCCTCTGATATGCTTTTTCTCTGAAAATGGAGCGATTAAGCAGCTGTAATTGCACTAAATCGAATTAAAGGAAATTTAAATACTTACTCCATATTCAGGTTTGAAGAAACCTTCCTTTTCCCACCAAGAATACCAAGCGGCTTCCACGTATTCTGGACTGTAGGCATCTGGCATTGGACATTTGACATCCTTCTTTGTTCCTGGCGGAGTATTTATTGTATATTTTGCACTCTCCTTAGTGTCTTTCTTTTTCTTTTCTGGTTTCTGTAAAGAAAAAGAAATTGAAAAAAAATTTAGTAATTTAATAAACTCTAGTCTCTAAAATTATACAATATTTTTATATTCGCATCGTTAATGAAAAAATATTATATTTTCTTTCTTTAGTTTTTATCAGTTTCCCTCATTATGAAACAACTTGTATGAATTTTTACAATTACATTTTTTACAGTGCTTTTAATTTGCTCACTGTAATGTGTAATTTCTACATTAGATAATTTGCAGTAATTTTTAATTTTATTCCAGAATCAATAGTTTGAAAACAATTTCAATGGAACCTAGAATTTTTGGTAATTAAAATAAGGCAGAATTAACCAAATAATCAAAACTGAATGAAAAAAAAAATAAAAGTAAAAACAATAAAACAAAAATACAAGTAAAAACAAAACAAAAAATAAAAATACAAAAAATAAAAACAATACAATAATAAAAACAAAACATAAAACAATTTTGTTATACAATCAAGAAAATATTTCAAATTTAGTCGATGAATAAAGGCAAAACATTTATTTAACAAAGTAATTAACATTGAAAGAAATTAAAAACAATTTAATTGCACAATCGAAAAAATATTTCATCACCTACAATTTACATTTTTAAACATTTATCTGAAGTTTATCTTATCTTTCATAAAAAATGTTTCATTCAACAAACATTAAAAATTGTAATTAAAATTAAATAAATACATCAATTTTGAGGTTCAATTTGATCAATTCTTTTTTCGTTTAATTTTTCTTGGAACATAAGTTGAATTTAAAATTAAAAATTCGAAGCAGATGTAAACAAATATACTAAATGGGATTCTGATTGTCAGATACTTTCTCCGTAATTATCTATCCCTTTCATCAATTTAGATTACGAAATCCGGATGAAATCCTTTGAGGAATTTAAGTTTATATTATTAACTGTAGACATTAACTGTAGAACTTTAGAAGAAAAATCTTTCAATAGAAAAAAGGATTACAAAGAAACTATAAAAAATAAACTGTATACAAGTAATTTCTATTTTCAAAATTCTTTAAAACTATAATTTTCTTTATTATCCCAATAAAACCTTCTTACAATACATCAATTAAGAGCATTAGAAAGTACATTACAATGCCATGTGTGCCATAAAAATACCATATGGAAAGGAACAAAAAATTCGTTTTTTAAAACAACATTGTAACAAATTATAAAACAAATTAATAAAACGTACCTCAGCCTTTTCTGTTGCATTTTTCGTAGCTGTAGAAAGTTTCTTTTCTTGTTTCTGTTTAAATTTTTCAAGCTTTGCTAATTTCTCTTTCTCCTTTTGCAATTGTTTAGCTGTTTTTTGCGGAGGCCCTTCTCCTTCAACAACATTATTTGAATCTGCCATAATTTCACTAATAATAGAATATTTATTTGTTGCAACTCTTGTAATAATTAACCGGTATTTTCACTCAAAACAATCGACAAAACCAAGGAAAACTTCACAACTCTTCACGCCGTCAACAGCTGACATGCACATGTCAAAAGCGCTGAAAAAGGTTAGGTTGAATATTTTTCGATTCTTTAGAGAATCGATTCCTTTTTTACTCGAATTTCGATACATTCTCCACTTATACTTTGATTTTTGCATTTATTGCAATGTTTAACATTATATCAGTAAAAAAATACAAAGGAAAAATTGCTTATAAATGACTTGAAATTTACGAAAACATGAAAATGCATATTTTTTAAAAATTCAAATTGTTCCTGGAAAGTGTAGTGTTTGGAATGTTTCTCTAATTTTGTGTTTTTATACTCCGAATCCAATAAAAAAAAGAAAATGCAAAATAAATTTCAGGAACACCTTGAAATTTACGAAAACGTGAAAAAGCATAT
>WNHD01001784.1:40452-53931 GCA_011057455.1 Ganaspis sp. Gsp50 | reverse complement strand
ATAATAATAATAAAAAATATTGAAAATAATAATAATAAAAAATATTAAAAATTAAAGATTTTTTTTTAAATATAAAAAATAGAAAATATAAGACAAAAAATATCAGTCAAAAATATAAGACAATAAAAAATATAATTGAGGGTCCCATTCTCTTTAGGAGCGCGAACTTTTCATTTTCTTCTTACGCAGAATTGGTCAGACGAAGCATGTAAACTAGTTTATTGTCTATGACCAATAATGCAATAATGTAAGTAGAAAAAAAAGTTCGCACGCATAAAGTGTTATTGCATGGGATCCGTCAATTAAAATAATAAAAATATTTTGTAAATAGTGTTAAAAAGTTTTAAGTAAACTAAATCCTAATAAAGCTTTAAATGCATAATATCAAAGCTTTAAACATATAATATGAAAGCTTTAAATGTATAATATGAAAGCTTTAAATATATATCATACGAAAACTTCAAATGCATATTACATGAAAGCTTTGAATGTATAACACAAAAGCTTCAGATGTAAACTGTGAAAGCATAAAATGTATATATAAAAGTAAAACAAAAGATGCCACAGCTTTAAATTGAAAAAAATATAAGTTTCAAGTTTACAAGAATATAACATGAAAGCTCTAATTATATAAGATTATAAAAAGTAAATTTCAAAGACCTATGAAGTGGAAAATTTCTAATTCATAAAAACTATAACGTGGAAACATGTCCTCCATTGATAGCATCAATTTACACCTTCAACCTTCATCTGTGACTCGTCTGAACCCATCAAGTCCATTTCAATGAAAAGCTCTCGTGCAGGCGCAGAAAGCTCCGAGCTCCTGACGCCGGCGCCGCGACGTCAGCGTCGAGGAACACATCCTCAGGCGTCGTATCATCATCTGGCTTTGGAGTCGCGCAGACCTTAGCAACCAGCGCCACTCCCGGATGTCGTTCGCATACTGCGAAGGGAGGGATGGAAGTTTGTTGAGGGCTTGCGTGAGGGTAACAGATCCACAGAGTGACGGAGAAGCTTTGACGCAGAGCAAGTGAGACGCCAAGTCCAACAGAGAGCGAAACTGATAACTGGGCCAGGTGCCAGACGAAGACACCAGCATCGACAGAGACGCAGACTCAAAATAAGCGAGAGAGCTTGCGTCTACGTCAGGAAAAGCTCCGAGCTTATTGGTCCCGGTCCATTGTTGCGTATTGATTGCTGCGGAGCGGTGGTATGGTCGTCGGGACACTTGGTCGTCGTCGTAGTCGTCCTCGGTGATGATCGGCGCGGCGGTGGTGTCAAGTCCAATGTGTTACGGAAACGCGTAGTCGTCGTTCACAGCTCGCGTCGTTCTCGCAACCTCTGCCCGGGACAAACACTTTGACGCATATTTCTACGTGCCAGTGCCGAATCTCGCGGTGACGCAGCTGCTCGTAATCGACGCTAGTGTTCTCCGGAAGTGCCACCCGGAAATAGGTACCATATCCAGGACTAGGCCACGAGAATTGGCTGCCATCGGAAACGTCTGACAATCTGTGATTCGAGTCACTCCAATACCTTCTACTATAGGGGAAATCTTCTTCCTAGCTGCACAATTCACCAGTACTATTTTCGGGACTATCAGGTGAATAACCAAGTAATAAAATACGAGGATCGAAAATTATCAGAGCAATCAGGAAGCACTTCAAGAGTCGTGATATTCTAAGAAAGTTTCACAGCCACTTGAATGCATTTTTTCTAATCGAACCATTTTCGAACTGCTCCGAAATATGTGGAACAAGTTGTGAGAAGAGGAACTGGAAAAGGACTGATAACTAGTAGGAAGAAGTTGGAATTAGTATAAGAAGACGTGAAAACCAGTTGTGCAGAAGCAATGACAGAATAAAAAGGAATCTGAAGAAGAAACAAGTGAATAAGTCAGAACAACTGTGAACTAGTTAAAACAACTGACAACTGATTAGAACAACTAAAAACTAGTGAGAAAAATTGAGAACTAGTTGAAACTATCTGCAACTGAAAGCTATTAGGATAATTTGGGTTATAGTTCAAGGAAGTCGAAACTAGTGGGAAAAGTAATAATTTATCAGAAAGATTTAGTGGGATTGAAATTGCAGGAATAATTTGGAACAATTGGAAATATTCGAAACTACTAGAAAGATCTGAAACTACAAGAAAGATCAGGAAGTACAAAAAGATTTCGGAACTACTAGAAAGATTAAGAACTTCAAGAAAGATTAGGAACTACTAGAAAGATTAAGAATTACAAGAAAAATTAGGAACTACTAAAAAGGTTAGGAACTACAAGAAAGATTAATAACTACTAGGAAGATCACGGAATACTAAGGGAATTATAAGAACTATAAGGAAGATCAACAAATACTAGGGAAATTAAGAACTATAAGAAAGATCAAGAAAAACAAGAATTAAGAAGATCAAGAATTAAGAACTATAAAAAAGATCAAGAAATACTAGAGGATTGAGAAACTATTAATATGATTAAGAACTAGTAGAAAAATAAAGAACAACTGACAAATTTAAGAACTATCAGGAAAACAAGAACTACTAGAATATTCAGAAAATACAAGAAAAGTCAAAAATACTACAACAATCAGGAACTATCAGAATAATCAGGAACTACTAAAATAATCAGGAACTACTAAAATAATCAGGAATTTCAAGAAAAAGCTCAATACATTAAGAAAAGCAGAAATTTAAATTTGTTAAAAAATCAGGCTCAAAACATTGTAATTAAATCAGAATTCATTAAGAAAACTAAACACAATTTAAAGAATTGACTTTTTACAAAAATTGACTTTTTATAAAAACCAAGATCAATTAATCGTATAAAAAATCTGTAATTTTCATCAAACGTAAAAACTTCCTCGAAATTAGCATTTTCTAAAAACAGCAACAACACCACAAAAGTCAACAACTGAAAAAAATCAATAACTCTACAAAGCTTTCTTACAGTTATCTTAAATATGCCAAGCAACTCATAATTTTGAAAAGTTATAATTAACCAAACACGGATCTAATTTAAGAAAAAAAGAAACTGGATAATTCCTCAAATTGAAGAGCTTCTGGAAAATTAAAGATCTGATCAACTTAAGATTCAATTCAGAAACTACCAAATTCTAGGAAAATTATTCTCTTCAGAAAAATTACTCTCTTCATGAAAACATAGAAGTTTGCATTTTTCACTTATCTTCTGAAAAAATCAAGATCATCTACAGGTCGCTGGATTTACTAAACAGTCTGCGTTTTCTGAAAAAATCTAGGGTCAGTAAAAGAGTCGGGGTCTACGAGATAAATCAGAAACTGTATAAAAAGAGAAGAGTAGTAGATTTAGTTGGCAGAAGAGAAGTAGAGCTTGCAAAAACAAGGCTAGTAGACCTTACTGGAAGTGAATTAGTAGATCTTGAAAGAAGTTTAGTAGGCTCTCTTGGAAAGGAATTAGTAAATCCTTCTAAAAGGAGACTCGCAGATCACACTGAAATAAAAATCACAAAGGAAGAAAGACTCACTGAAAGATACTCACAAATTCTGCTAAAAGTGAGTTAACAGGTCGTACTGAAAAGGTAACAGATCGTGTTGGAAAGGTAACAAATCGTGCTGGAAAGTTAACAGATCGAGAGCTAACAGATTGTACTGGAAAGCTAATAGATCGCACTAGAAGTGAATTAGTAGACTATACTACTAAAAGTGAATTAACGCATCAGACTGAAAGAATTCTAGTAGCCTCTACTATAAGACGAAAACATTTTACTGTACGAAAACTACTAAACCATACTAGCAGTAAATCAATAGAACATAATAGGAGAGTACTAGTAGACCTTACTAGAAGAACGCTAGTAGACCCTGATAGTCGGACACTAGTGACTAGTCGAACACTACTAGACCCCACTACTCGAAGTCTAGTGGACCTTACTAGAAAAACACTAGTAGCTCCTACTAGTCACACTAGTGAACATCTAGTGAACATCATTAAAAAAACACTAGCAGACTCTACTAGACAAATACAAATAGTTACTGGAAGATGCCAAGTAGACCCTACTAGAAGTAAACCAATACACCCGGAATTTTCTAGTTTGGAAGAAGACTAGCAGACCCTATTTGAATGCGGAAGTGAAATCAAATGTGACGATTGAAATAGGAATGCGCAGTTAGAGTTGGAAAAATGATGAGTGAGGGAAAGGATTAGTGAAAGGAAAAGAGTTTTTGATCGGGAAACATCAGGCCAGTGAAGGGCAGGCATCCGGCAGGATTATGAAGCGAATTAAGAGCAGACTGCTGGCTAATCAGTGCGGACGGTGAATGTGTGACCCGGGGGCAGCCAGCAGAGATCTGCTGCCGGGATGACGTATGACGTGACGACCGAGCAGCCCCCGGAAGACGACTGCCTCAAGGTACGGAAATGGTGGTGTTTCGTCCTCTCGAGTATCTTCACCTTTCTCGCGGGGCTGCTCATCGTCCTGCTCTGGAGGGCCTTCGCCTTCCTCTGCTGCCGAAAGGAGCCCGAGATCGCTCCAAATGACCCCAAGCAGAAGGAGCAGAAGGCGGCCCGCCAGAATAAAGAGTTCGAGGGCACTTTTATGACCGAGGCCAAAGACTGGGCCGGCGAACTCATTTCTGGACAAACCACCACTGGACGAATCCTCGTAAGTCTTCTTTTCTCTTTCAACCATCTTTTATCAAACGCGTTTTATCAACGATGGAGAGCGCACGCTTCTTACCCAACCTACTCGAATGGCAAATATGTTGATCGAACTTGACCGTAGCTTTTCACTCGCACGAGGCTTTCCATCATTTTTCTCTTTATTCATTTTTTATACCTTTATCATCTATATTTCTTTCATTTTCAATTTCCGTCTGTATCCTTTATTTCATTCTATATTTTCTTCCTTCTATTTTCTTCCTTCTATATTTTTCCATATTTTTCCTTTTATTTTAGCTTTCATTTTATATTATTTATATTATTTCTTTCTGTTCTTTTTATACCTCACATAAATTCTAAAGTTCATTTCCGCGACACTACTTATTTCCGTATCAAGTATAAAGTTGCTTATGTTTTTAAAACCAAGAATTCAACATGCCATAAATTACATTTGTAAATCGTCATTTGAATCATTGAAATTTTCATTAATTTGCAAGCATTAGTGACACAATTCTATAACTATAGTTATAGAATAGTTATTTGATTTAAATCCATTTTCTTAAATTTAAATAATCATGAAAAAAATCTCTCTGAGTATATTAATAGAAAAATTTTATATAAGTTAAAAACTTGACTAAACGATTTAATGAACGAGTTTCTATTATTTCTTCAAATTATTTTAGCTTCTCTCTAAATCTGAATTAGTATAGTTTTTTTACTCTTAAAGAGTGCGGATTCGTTTACCCTTTGAAATAGTAAGAAATTTGACTATTAATGAGTAGAAAACTACAAATTGGTAGTAGAAAATTACTAATTTGAAATAGTAAATTATTTTACTTACTATTTAAAATTAGTAAGTTTCTACTACAAATTAGTAAGTTTCTACTACAAATTAGTAAGTTTCTACTACAAATTAGTAGTTTTCTACTAATTAATAGTCAAACATGTAGAGTCTCGTCTCGTGTGCAGCCCCGCACTCTTTCAGATTTAGAGAGTTTCTTTATTTCTTCATGATTTCTTGCATTATTTTCTTTCTTTTCATTATTTTTTGACTGATTCAATTCTCTAAATCTGAATTAGTAACTTTTGGCTAATTGAACAGAACCGAATCGTTTATTGAATGAATTAGTAAACGTTTTGACTAATTTTTAGTCAATAATAACTAATTGTCAGTAGAAAACTACAAATTTATGTTTTAACGCTACTAATTGGATTAGTAAACTTTAAAAAATGGATTTATAGTTTTCTACTGACAATTAGTTATTATTGATTAAAAACTAGTCAGCACGGTTACTAATTCATTCAATAAATGATTTGGTGATGTTATCAGTTAGTCAAAAGTTACTAATTCAGATTTAGAGAGAAAAATTATAATGTACTAATGTTAATTAAGTAATGTTATTATTTTAAACTTCACCTGAAACACCGACAATCGAGCTCGATTAGAAACAGAAGAACAAAATTTTATTTTTCAATATAAATACCTGTTAAATTCCAAGTTAAATTGAAATTCTACAGGCACATGCCTGTAAAATTCCAAGTTCATCTTGTAACTTAATATTTTGTTTTTCCTGTGTTGTTTTTCAAATAAATCGAAATTTCAAAGACTGCTGTTCTTTTTAATGTTTTTGAAACAATAAAATTAGAAGTGTTTTTTGTAGTAAATTTAATAATGTATTTCACGAGTCACTACCAACTTTTTTCATTCATGAAAATGAAAATGAAAATTTAAAGGGCTGTGATGTAGCAAGCATCAAAAACAACTAACTTCTTTTTTTAATTTAAAAACCAAAAGCCGGCTTATCGGATTCACTTGATGTCTGATAATTCGAAACATAGTAAATACATGGATATGATTAAATTTAGATATTATTATAACCCGAATAAATACTGCATTTATTGAAGAATTAATAATTTAGCTTGATATAGACACTTAAAACATCTTGTAAAGTAACATTTACCTATTATTTTTAGTTTTTGATTTTGATTTTTTGCTTTTTTAATTGAATTATGCTTTATGCCAATTAATTTTAATTGACATAATTAATTTTAATTTATTAATATATGAATTATGTCAATTATTTAAATGTTTCTAAACAGGAAAAGAATTAAAAGAAACTCAGCATTTTCAACTAAAAAGTTTTATAGTATGAATGATGGAGAAAAGTGTGCGAAATAAAAAATGCTTCTAATAATTTGTTTTTTTCGTTAGCGATTTTTTTTGCAAAACTTATTTCAATTTCTGTAAAGCAGTCAACATTTATGAAACCTAGAGTTCACTTAATTGGATTTAAAAAGTTTGCTACTCGAATTGAAGTGGGCGTTTTTTATTTAAAATTATGAAAATTGAAAAATTGAGTCTACTTCTCTCTAACTTTGAAATTATTCTTATTTTTTTTTTAATGACTGAAATAAAAAGTTCTCAAGTTGAGAAAAATTTTCTTAATTCTAATAGTTAAAGCGTAGCACACCTTTCGCCTTCAAGTTTGTCAAACCGATTAGTTATAATTAATTGAAATGAAACAAATAGAATTAGGGATAATAGTTAACTAACTAAATAATTAATTATTAATTTTTGATACAAAGTTATATTTTGATCATATAAAGAAAGTTTAAATGTTGTAGAAAAATACAATAAAATTTTTTACTATCGTTATATAGTAATTTTACATTATTGTTGAAAATTTGAAAATAAAATGTGACTACGTTGGACGTCAAATTTAGATAAGATTTTAAAAGTGGCATTATAATAAAAACCTTATTATAAATAATAATTCATTCAACATAAAGCTTTTTTCAAAAAAATTGTTCTGCGTTAACATTCTGAGTCATGTGTACATGCTTTCCGGCATGTAAATTGTATAATAGTTCATTTTATATTTATAAACTTTATTTTATAGCTTTCCTAATTATGCAACTAACATTAATAGGCTATTAGTGGTTTGTTGGGATTTCACTCAGCGACTTTAATAGTGACCTTTATTGACGTTACTTGATAGCATAATACCGATTAAGTAAAATTATCTATATGTGTATGAAAACATCAATTATGTAAAGAGCTCTTTAAATATTAAAAACGATATAGGGTATATATTAAAAAGACATAAATATATATGAATATAGAAAGTAAATAAAAATATTTCCATTTTCTAAACATGTTTTCGATCTATAATTTTTGCATTTCTCTCATTCTTTTTTGTATTGAAAAAGAAGAAATCCAGTTTAATAATAACTATTTAGTATATCACTACTTTATAAATTGCGCAACTATTTACAAGATGTTTTTGGTAAAAACGAATGGCTTTTTTATTTTACTATCTTTCATGTCATGGATATATATATATTATACGTTTGTGCTATGTTCACTTGGCCGGAAAAAGACCTCTCTCGGTTCCCAAGGACCCATAAACACTTGGAAAAGTTTTTGACATTTTATCGATGTTTCAAATGGGTTGCGTTCTCTTCAGAATACAGATTTGGAAATTCATTAAACTTTAGACACTTTGCTGATTAGGCAATTGCGGTTTATGACACCTAAAATATCTCAATTTTTTGATAAAAACAAAATCCAGTGTGTGCTCTCCATTCGTTTCTCACCAGTTAAATAAAATATTTCGAATAAAGATTTAAAATAAAAATACCTTTCCGTCAATGATAAAAGTTGTAAAAAAAATAAAGTACCTTATGAAAACAAATTTCTTTGAAACTTCATAAAAGTTGCTTACTACTTTCAAATTTGTTTTAATCCAATTTATTTTCTTGTACTTTATTCTTGTTTTATTTCAGCTACTTTATTCTTAATCGGTTTATTCTAAATTACTTTTATTTTACTGGAAAAACTTGTTGCGAAATGTTTCAAAAAAAGTTTAACGATAAAATCGTCTTAAATAACACGAGGAAAATGATTCAGTTTTGATGTGTAATTAAAATTGATTTGATAAAATAACATTTTCTCGTATTAAATAAAAGTACATCATCTTGCACGTATTTTAATGATAAAGAATATTAAAAGTGAATTTGCTTTACAAAAAAAGCATTAATGTACACTTTATGTGTTATACAAGGCAAATTAAATTTTTCTACTCTTACCAATATTCGGAACACAAAGCATCATCTTTTTTTTATTTAAAGGTTGTACTTTCATCTACCACGTATAAATACGATACTTTCTGTTGT
The DNA here is from genome assembly GCA_011057455.1 of Ganaspis sp. Gsp50. Lineage (NCBI taxonomy): Eukaryota > Metazoa > Arthropoda > Insecta > Hymenoptera > Figitidae > Ganaspis > Ganaspis sp. Gsp50. The sequence goes on along the minus strand of WNHD01001784.1, from coordinate 45,122 downwards.
AAAATAAAGGTCGGTCGTACGATGTACTTCATACGTGGTCAGAATTATGAACCAGTGCATTGATTTTATGTTTATAGATATGAGTAAGGAATCGCTAATCCCTTTTATTTCAAAATTTGACCCTAGAAATACTCATTAATTCAAGTATTACTTAGATACTATGTTCTTATTTTATATAATCGTAATTCAATTATATCAATATCATATATGATATTTTCATACAAGTGAATATTCATATAAAATATTCATATCCGATATTAGCATTAGCATAAAGTATGAATACAATAAGAGTGTAAAATATGAGTGTAAAATATGAGTGTAAAATATGAGTGTAAAATAAGAGTATAAAATAGGAGTATAAAATAGGAGTGTAAAATATTAGTAGACAATGCGAGAATAAAATATTAGTATGCAATATTAATACACAACACAAAATGTAAAATATTATAAAAAAGTAGTATAACAAAGTAATAATTAAACTAAACGTCAAAACTGAATACAAATTGTTTTTTTCGAATTTTCTTCGTTCTTTTTGTTTTCTTTTAAATTGTAAGACGTATTAATAATGTAATATAAGATTACTTTTATGATAAATCAAGCAGTAGTTCAATTATTATAAAATTATAATCAGAATAGAAATATAGTATTTCGTGATGTTCAGTCATTAAATGGACAACTCTTGCACGTTACTACGATATTGATTAGAGTTGAGAGGATTTTAAATGAAGTATCGCGAAATGAACACAGTTCTTCATATTTACGGTTTAAAAGTCATATATACGTGAAATCATTTCGTGCGCGAAATCAGTAAATAAATTATTATTATAAAAATCCATGAAGCTTGATTCTTCACATGAATGTCCATGTACATCGCACATGTCTTTACACACACTCTATAAACATTAACAGTATAAAATTACATGTCAATGGAGGGATTTTCCCTTGCGACTATTCGTAATATCTCCACAATTATTTTACATCAAATTTTATTATTATGTAAAATTTACATTATTTACATTTATTTTCAAATTTCTTTTCCTCTTTGAATAGAAAGTTTTATTTAAAGGCATAACATTCTAAAAGTAATACAATCATTTAAAATAAAAGTTTTTTCCTAACTGATGAGATTTTCATATTTAGGTAATTCCCTTTTTCAATTTTTATCCTGTTGAAATAAACTGAAAACTAAAAAAATAAATGCAAATGTTAGAAAATGGAGGAACATTAATTTTTCAAGGATTTCACTTTGAAAATTGAATTTTTCAATATGTCTGTCAGGAGATTTCATAACGTAGGAAAAAGAAAGCAAAAAAAGAAAAAAGGGTGCATGTAATTTTCGTTTTATCCTCCAAGGGTTCTATATAGTGATTTGAATCAGGATATTTCAGTTTCAACGTATTTTTTTGACGGTGACCTAGTTTCCTTGAGTAACCAGACAGGTTGAGAGGGGTGAATATTCTACGCACTGCGTACTTTATAAATTAGACTCATGTATAACCGACCCTAAAGAATAGCATAACCTTCCCTTCAGTCCGACTATTTTCAAACATTTTTTCCAATATTTCTTTTAAAACCCTTTTTGATGAAACTTTTGAATTATTTTTTACAATAAACATTTCAATTATTATTTCAACTAAACTTGTGAATCATATTTGTAATTTTTAATTTGTAATTTGGTACTTTTTACATTCTCATCAATAATGAGAGTGTCTTCAAAATGTGCGATTTTTTATTTTCTAATTCAATCGAAAAACATTTGAAAGTAAAAACTACCAACTTCAAGTGCGGACAGAATTTGTAAAAAGTTTTTCATTTTTTAAATAATTTTAATTAATATAATTATTTTGTAACAAATCGTAAATGTTATTCTGTGAATTATTCCATGAAACAAGCTAATGACAAAAATAACTGCTTTTTCTTTTAAAAGAAATATTTGATGAACGTTTCTTTCATGGCATTAATATTATGGCGCATAACAATGATTGGAGGTAGAAGTAAGTTCATCCTTAGAGAGAAGGGTTGGAAAACTTCTCTGAAAATTTATCACGAGAAAGGCAGAATGCAAAGGAGGTCTGATTATACTCTCAGATCTACAACTTTCTGATTTGTAATTCAGTTTAAAGCTGTTATAAATTGCGAATGTAATTCCTAATTTCGTTGAGGCTAATAATAAATAACAAATACACTTTATATTCAAATTAACCGCAGGTACAATTTTTATCCCTTCTGACCCGAATAAATATTCTATTACCTCAACAATAATTTATAAAACGATATACGAAGAAATTATTTCTGTTTCGCGATGGAATTAATTTCAGTATAATTCTTCATATCATGCAGAATAAAGTGACTTGTTTTTCTTGGGAAAATTTCAATACAGGACCAAAAGGGCAATATTCTTTGTAGAAATAGATAAATGAATGAAAATATAGTGTGTAAATTAAATAAAGTATTAAAGTATTAAATCAAATAATTTAAATGAACAAAATGTTTCTGATATCAGAAAAGATTCTAGAAATGTTACTCTGAAAGGTGCGGGATTTTTATCCATATTTTTTATATTCTTTAATTATCTTAAATGCAAACTTAAATATATTATATGAATTTAAAATATCTGGGAAATATTTATTCTATAGTATTATTGTATAGATTAATTTGGGAAATATCTCTGTCTATATGCAAATTCTATAGCAATATTTAATATGTAAATTTCCGAAATATTCCGCAGGCGTACTCCAGAAATATTCCTCAGTCATTTCTCTACTTATATTCCTTTGTTTTTCTTTGCAAGCAAAATTCCGCTTTTTAATAAAATATTCTAGGAATAAAGCAAACATTTCTAAAAAATGTGGTATATAAGTTGGGGCTGACATTCCCTGAAACTTTTCCTTTTTTCTATTATTCTATTTACAAAAAACGTTTCGAAGAAATATAATAAAACGTTGTGTATACAAAGTATTTTCCTTTCTTATTAAAATTTCTTCATTATTAAAATGTTTTCATTATTAAAATTTCTTTATTATTAAAATAAAATCCAATCTTAAGGACAACTGTCCTTAAGATTATTATCAAAAAATGTGAAGCACACAAATGCGACCCCTTCTCGAAATAATCCTGAGAATCTAAAAAATGAAATTATCGAAAATTGATTGTAGAAGACAATTAGCATCATTGAAAAAGACGGAAGGGGGATTAATATTGACCCAGATAAAGCTGAGTGGTTAACGGAAATGTTAATGGTTTCTAATTAGAAAATTGCTCGAGATTTATCGGAGAATTGACCTTTGGCGTCTGGCAGAGGAGCCAAACCACGGACACGAAATTCTTTCTGCCAAATACAAGAGTAATATATCAAGTGGTATTGCTCGAGGTGATGTAACGTGATTGCAAGCCTGCAAGTTTTGCCTATAAAAATGACCCGGCCTTTATACTGGCTGTTTAACCAAACTTTTAAACATGCCCGGGTGCTTGGTGCTATAAGGTTCCGCTTTAGTAAGCTCTTTTCCTTGCTTTGACGAAGTTCAAGGGTCTTCAAGTAGCCAAAGACGCGTCTCTTCTCCATGTGAATGTCGACCTGGTTGGCAGACCTTTGTTCTCTAAAATTAAAAATTCCTCTGACACCCGAGACGCGATAACGTTTCTAACACTTTAACTTGATAAGTCGGCAGGGATTCAATGCAATACCTACATGGCCCTATTGTCGTCTAACCTACTTCAGGGGTTCAGAACTTGTCCACCTCAGGCCAACAACTACTCTATGTCTCTATACGAGTTCTTTCTTAACATCTTTCCTGTCAAGTTTCACTCTTTTGTAAAAGTGAACACATATTATAAATTATTTATACCTTAACTGCCGGCGATTTAAATGTTTTCACTTTGCTTTGTAGTTTGTTTAAACGTATCAACTTGATACCAAAAAGTATCAAATTGATATCAAAAATTATCAAACTGGTACCAAAAGGTTTCAAGTTGAAACTAAAAATAAGTATCAACTTGTGCCACAAGTATCAAATTGACACCACAAAGTATCAAATTGATTAATCAAAATCTTGATCAATTTAATACTTTCGATATCATTTTGATACTTTCTATATAGTTAACTTTTAGCTATGTAATTCTTTATGACATTTTTGTGTTGTTTTAACTCTATTTCTGTAAGTTATTTTGCATCAATTGTGTTTTGTTTATAAATGAACAAATCGGTGAATTCTTTTCAATATGCAGAAATGTAAACCATCATTTATATCATCAATATATCATTCTCTTAAAAACCGAAAATCAAAACATGTTTTTAATAAAGTATCACTTGATTCATTTGGATACTAAATTAAAAAACAATATCTCTTGGGAATAAAAATGTCGAGTTTAAATGTTTTCAAGCATTTTAAGAGTTTTAATTAATTTATTATTTAAAAGATTATAAACTGTTATAACTTATTAAAAACCAACTAAAGAATTAAAGGTTGAACGAACTTGAAAGTTCAACATAATTTTCACTCACTATATATATAGTGAAAAAAATATATATTTTTTTCACTAAGTATTTTTTTCGATAATCCTGAACTAATTTCGGTCAAGTTTGTTTTGAATCCTTCTTCTACAAGTTTTTACAAACCATTGTATTACATCATTTTATAACATCATTTTATTACATCATTGAATCAAAAAAT
>WNHD01001784.1:22989-40378 GCA_011057455.1 Ganaspis sp. Gsp50 | reverse complement strand
GCGATGGAAGAAGAAATCGAGCGAAAAGTGGATGCTAAATTAGTTGTTTGTAGTAACCTACTTTTATAGTTAAAATCAGTGGAAGTAGCAACGTGACGGTTTTCTTTCTTTCCTGTTTTCTTCCATTTCCATCCGTCGTGACAAATTGGCTCGCGAGCGAATAGTAACTAAGGAGTAATTAGTACCCTACACAAATGTAGTATAAAGTCGCATCTTTTACTCTTTGTCATTCTCATTTGCAAAATTGAACTCGTGACTATCTGTTGTGACTTTTTGTTCCCAATGGGATCTCCAATTTCCAGTTTGTTCTTTTATCCGAAACTCATGATTCCTTGATTAGCAGTAAATCGATAATTACAAATAAATATAGTAAAAAGAAAAGAATAAATATATATATAAGACAGTAAATGTTAGAGTAAATATTAGAGTATTATATATAAAGAAATATAAGAGTAAACATTAGAGTATTATAAAGAAATATAAAAGTAAATATTAGAGTATTATAAAGAAATATAAGAGTATACGAGTTTATACATAAGAGTTACTATAAGAGAGAAAAGAACCTAAATATATTTTTCCGAGGTCGTTGAAAAATGCTACTCGTGTAACTTTTTTTCTGTTATGCTTTTCAGTGATGAGAGAAGCAGTATACTGCATGATGTTTAATATTATAATTAGCTTAAAAAACTATTCTGAAACTTGTCTATAATTAATGGAGTGAGTCATGAGAGTAGAGATGAATTTATTTAGGCTTTTTAAACCTTGAATTGACGCAGTGCTATTAAAGATGTGATCTTGCAGCGAAATGTCTATTAGTTAGATAACATTAATAGCCTGACTGTCCCAGCTAATGATTGTCGCAACACGCTATCTAAGGTGCCTTTGATGACATGTAGATATCCAAGTTCCGACGTTGGCGTTAGATATTTCATGTTGAAGCCTCTCATCTCGTTAATTTGATTGTGGACTAAACTTACTCTCATCAATGATTCGTGCCGATCTTTGCCAATATTACGTTATTTTGACTAAAATTGTGCCTAGAATCATCTACGCACTTTGCTACGTGGCTCAACTAATTTTACATTTAAATTGATGCAATTTTGTCTAATACTCACGCCCACTTTTGGTGCTTACGCTTAATTAAAGTCCTCTTGTCAAAATTTTCCCTCTTACGAATTTCTTTTATATGAAAGTTGTATAAAGATTTTCTCTTCCTTATGTTCTGCATTTTGCAAAGTCTTTGTACTTTGTAAATGTGTCTTTTTCTTTATACTTTTATGTAATGTTACTATACTATCCAATAATTAAGGTACTCGATCATTTCTTTCCGTATATAAATTATTGAAATTTAATATAAATTGTTTTTATCACAACGTTATGTTCTTTTTGCGTCCTGCGATATATCAATTCGTATCATAAATCTTACTAAGTCATCGTTTTTCCTTTTGTGTAAATATCTTCCTGCTTTTTATTTCCTATCAATAGTAAGTAAATATAGACATTTTAAAAGTAAATACACATGCTTATTTACTTTTAAATGCACATGCTTATTTACTTTTAAATACATATGCTTATTTACTTTTAAACACGTATGCGTATTTACTTTTAAATACGGATTCGTATTTACTTTTAAATACTTATTCATATTTACTTTTAAAATATAAATCCCCATTCTGTAAATTTTGCGTGAAACCACGCCCAATTTTTTTGGAAGGAAGTGAAAATCTATAAGGAAAAATTAAATACAAGCCATCGACCAAATTCCTTAATCCCAATACCTATAAGAAATTCCCCTCAAGATAAATGATTAGAAAGATATCTTTTCCCTACGGGTCAAGACCTTTCAATCTTTCATCAATTTATTGCTAAAACTTCGAATAAAAGAACGTTTATTCGAAATGAAATGTATTTACGAATAATGTATTTACGAATAATTTATTTTTGAAAAAAGGTTTTTTGCATATTAATTCATAATCTGGAAATAGGTTTTTAAATTTAATTCAAAATTCTTAAGTAAAAAATATAGTTTCTTTATGGTCTACTAGCTGAAAGTGTATAATCTTTTAGTAGTTAAGATTACGTGACCTAATAAAAGACCCTTCCGCATAAAAAGTTATTTTATCTCAGCAGATGTATTATGGGTAACTTTATTTACTACCTTAATTCAAAAAATCCTCTTAAAGATCTATTATATTTATAGTTTCAGTGATATAAATTATATTTAAAAGTTTGATGCAATTTCTGTCAAATAATAAATTGTACTTCCTTTCAATAAAATAAATATTTATGTAAAGGAGAAGATGAGATTTACAATCATGGTTAATTTATATTAATGATTTACCACTCGATAAAATTGTAATAAAAAATAAATATTTACTCGATCCAAAAATTCTAAAATTTATTTCATTATACGACGTTTCAAGGCTGGCTCAACTTTATTTTATTGACTTTTCTTATTCTGTTAATCTCTAATTATTGTTCTCTAATTGAACGCGCATTTTTTGAAAATTATACATTTGTTTATTATTGTTTATTATTTGTTCTTGAATTTAATTGTTTATTTACTCTCGATAATTTTGTTTATTATTTTTTATTATTTGTTCTTGATTTTAATTGTTTATTTATTCTCGATAATTTTGTTTATTATTATAATTGTAATTCGATCAGTTTGTAATTTGTTATTATCATCATTATTGCTATTATTATCATTACTATTATATTTGTATTTACATTTTTATTTTTATCCAAAAAATATTGTTCATAGGCACATTATTTTATTATTTACTTCTTTTACTATAATTATCATATTTGCAATTTTTGTTATACTTTTTGAGTTGAAAATCCGAGTATAGAATTCTCATCATTTTACTGATCACTTCTTGCAAGTTGAGGAACTTTTTTGCAGATACGAGTGTTATGAAATGAAATATGCTCAATTTGCGGTCCTTTGGTATCTAAATAGAACAGAATATCTGTCTTTGCGACAACTCAGTGAATAAGTACAAATATCCATGAACACGGACACATGAGGAACATAAACATAGTTGCGTTTGCGCAAGCAGTTTATTCATAGTCCTTTCGTGGGGCGTGAATTGTCCAGAATCATGCGCATATAGAAGAGAGACCCGTCAGAGTTATGCATGTAGGTTTTGTTCTCGTGATACCATTATAGCGGATTTTCATTTATGAGACCGATTGCGAAACCAGGCTGGGGAGTTTCTTCAACTCTGGGACTCTATTTTACAAGAGCTTTTTTAATCTTTGCTCTCTGCGTTAAACCATTGGTTGAGTTTTGAATTTTTCTCTCTATAATCACACCATTTTACACCGCTACTCACCTCTCCGGGGATTTTGCCAACTTTACCTCAAACAATTATACATTGTTTGCAGAAAATCCTTCTATAAGAGTTCACAGTTAATAAATTAAATTCTTCAGAAAACGCATATTTTGCCTTTGAGGGTGGTATTATTACGTTTTTCAATTGTCTTTTGTTTGTATGAATTTCAGACAAAAAAATTAGCCAAGTTTGTATGAAATTCAGAATCGAGTAATTGTGACAATTTAGCAAGATTTCTATAAAAACAATTAGATATTTAATTGTTGTAATGTCGAAAGTAAATTTCTGTAAATTATTCTGAATTTTAATATGAAAGGGAAACAATTTTTTGTTTACTCTTTCTACTCTTTGAGTAAAGATTGTACTATCTCGGAAGGAATAATCATTTTTCTTTCTTATTAAAATTCTACAGAGTGGTAAATTGATCTTATCGTTTATTATCTATGTTTCGCTTTTACAGAAAAAAATTCAAGAATTGAGGACTAGAGATTTTTTAATAGCAAATTGATTCTGATTTTTACGCATGTGTGTTTGCCTGACCAAATATGGGTTTACTACTTGTTTTTTTAACAAACATCGATTCACTACTGGCTTTTTTTTTACGAAACATGGATCCACTTTTTTTCTTGACAGATTAAAATCGTTTAGTAATCGTTTAGTAATCGTTTAGTAATTTGAAAAAAATCGTGTGGTAGTTATTTCTATAATATTGAAATACTATGAATTGTGTCGATTCTACAGAGTATGGTTATTTTCCTTTATAGAAAAAGAAAGAAAAGAATTATTACTCTATGTATTTAAGAGACAATGGGAATTTTTCGTAAATGTACATATGCAATGTGTGCTATAAGATTCGAAAACACGGTGACACGCGATTAAATTACGGATAATTAGCACGTTTGCATGTCCACAATCACGAGCGTTGTAATTACCTGATATATATGGAATTGCAATTAGTCGGGAGGCTGTGAGTGGCGTGTAAACCTCAGACAATGAGCCAAAAATATAGGTATTAGAGTATAATCGTCTACGACTACTAGGTCATGATTTTTTCCAAGCAACTACTAATAAAATTTCCCCCAAACTTGTCTAATTACTTTTGCTTATTTCGATGCTTATTTTCTGAAAATTTTACACCAATTTTTGCAAACTTTCCTTTTTATCCTGTATCTAAACTTGTCTTTCTTATCTTTGTCTTTTTGCCTTTTTATCTTTGGTTTCATTAACGTTCAAAGTTTAAATTTTCTTTAGCTGCAGTTTAGTTGTAAAATTAACATTTGAATATGCAAAACACAACATATCGTAAATTGAGAATCGCAAATGGATCTGAACAAGAATTTGTATTTGCCTGCGAAAATTTTCATGAAAGAGCGTAAAGAGATTTATCAACAATCTATAATTGGAGTTTAACCTTTAGGAAACGATCAAGAAACGACCTAGAAATCGACCTACATAACGAAATTTTCTTCCTGTTCGAATTCCATCTTCACTTTGTATTTCGGAAATAGGTTCATAGTGTTCGATAATCAGAACAATATGAAAAGATTCAAATGTTAATTCCTCTGACAAGAATTGCAAACTTTATTTTTGTATTTTATTACTCCTGGTTCTTTCTCGTCTATTCGTTTTTTATATATTTTTTTTTTTCACTTCCATTTCGTTTTTCTTTTTCTTCACTGAGTTTCTTGTTATTTCTAGCCGCATTTTCATAAAAGAAATAAATTTTATTGAAAAAATGTGACTGTCGTTTTATTCCATTTTATTATTTTCCTCGCTGAGGGATTAAACGTTGGAATAATTGTTTATTTTGCGACAAAACTGTATCAGCCACTGAATTGCAAAGGCTTTGAAATTTTTCACATCGGGCTCCACAATTAGGTGGAAACTTGGTAGAAAACAAGCAGATGTCAACATTTGGACCAGTTCCAATTTTCTGTTGATCTCATGGAGTTGCCATTGACCCAAGTGTTTTTGTGCGGTCACGTTTGACGTTCGTTAAATTTATATATGTATTTTTTTCATTTTTATTGACCCAGGTATTCCACGAGTATTTACAAAAAGAGTATAAACGTTTTTTAATATTTTTTACACAATTCGTTTAACTGTATTTTTATCTTTCTAAAGAATAATTTATTTGTTTATTTATTATTTTGTTTATTTGTTTATTTATTTATTTTTTCTTTTAATAAAGTAATTTTCTTTTATTTTTTATTTTTTTGTACTTTTTTGTATTTATATTTATAGTTTATTCTTAATCAAGTAATTCCCTTTTTCGATTAAGAAATGAAGTAATTTCCGTCTCCGAGTTAAAGTCATTTCTGTCTTTGAGATAACGTAATTTCTAAGTAAAGTAATTTCGAGATTACGAGAGTGATTTTTAACTTTGAGAAATTCTTTTCGTAAACAGTATTAGACATAAATTACCAGCAATTTACACTCCTAAATGAGTTTATTTGCAAAATTAGCAAATACGAAGTTTGTGCAAACCGAATTAGAGGATTGATATTCTGGGTTAATCAGTATAGAACAGAGTAGTTTAGAGTGTAGTATAGAACAATATAAATTAGCATTTTGTGAGATACCTGACAGCTAATTTAGCAGTTTGTTGAATTCCTTTGAGTTGAAACTTGCGATAAATTAGTGGATTAAATCCAGTGTGTGAAAGGGGAGAGTGAAATAATTTGGATTTTGTGTACATTCGTGCAGTGATTGTGAGATAGTGGAGATTAGAGGAAGGTTCAGGAATCAAGGGCGTATATCATATTTGGAAGAAAAGTCGTTACGGCCCTTGGCCAAGTGCCAGTATCCGATTCCAAGAATGTAACAGATTTGTCATGTGGCCGGAGGAAGAGGAGATAATCGCATTTACCTCTCCATTCCAAGTAAAACGTTAGGCAGCCGCGTCCAACTGACACGAATTTCAGTATGCCAAGGCCTATTTCCGATAATTCCGACGACAAGATAGCACCTAAAGTGTACTTAACTATTCCCCTCGTACAATCAGATTAAAAATTAAAGCTCAGTCTTTAAGAATTAGATAGGACAATACTTGTCGAAAGATATTACATCCTCTTTCATTATGATATTATCATTCCATTCTTGTTCTTTGGTCTGCATTGATTCAAATTATGCCTTTGGCCTCACTATTTTCTATAAAGAGCACTTTCTGTATATTTATTTCTGTAAATTGTGACACTTCAGGAATTATTGTTCTTTAAATGAAATATGTGTACGTCCGCATGTGAAAAGGACCCTCTTTGATTTTATTTTAAAAGACAATCGCGAATTTCTAAAAGTGTTTCAGATTTTTGATTGATTTGTTTTTTGAAAAAAGTGTAGAGTGTTCCGCATCAAATTGTTTTTATAATCTTTTTATCGTAATTGGAAACATAATAATCTTAGTTTTAAATTTTAATTAGATTGAGAGCCAATGGTGAACTCGAACTTCAAATTAGTTTTTCTCAAAATTTGTTTTGTGACTTAACTTTCTATTCTTGCAACTTTTCGAATTTTTATCTGTATAGGTCTAAGACCTCTCGAAATGTTCATAATTTAATCAAGAAATGTAGATAATAGGCCAATAGTGCAAAAGTGGACACTTCAAGAGTACGTACACATGTGAAAAAGCATTTTGGAAATCTCTATAGTTTTACAGTGACACTGCTTAATTTATCATTTCCTCAATAATTACATCGCCTATTTAATATTTAAAATCTCACATATGTAATCGATTTTTCAAGTCAATAAATGACATGTTTTCTTGTGAAATTATGAACAACTTCTAATTAAAGTTGCTTTTCTACTTTATTTCTTTATTACTTTATTACTTTATTACTTTCTTATTTTCTTTAATCTTCTTTTTAATTCTCTTTGACATCCTCTTTTCTGTAAACTTATATCATTTTTTAAAAATTGTTTTCCAGGTGAAATACTTTCTTTAAATATTTCATTGTTAATTACACTTTTCGTGATTCTATGAAAGAGCATTGTTGCGGTCTTTACCACTCGTCTGACCAAACTAGGTCTTCTCTACTGCCTTCCTTTTCTACTGCACTTCCTTTTTTAGAGTTTCCTCTTTGAAGATCTATACATTCAAAGTTTCATTTTGAAAAATTATCCCTTTTAGAATTCCTTTCCATAGCAATTTTGTTTTTTATCATTACATTCTTCTTTTTAATAATTATTACTTTATTTAGTACAATAAAAATATATATTTATAATACACTAATAATTTATAATACACTAATGATTTATCATACACTAATGACTTATAATACGGATTTATAATACACTATACTAATGATTTATAATACACTATACTAATGATTTATAATACACTAATTACTTATAATACGGATTTATAATACACTAATAATTTATAATTGAGTTTATTAAGTAACCAGATAAATAAAGAACACTTTTTCCAGTTGATTTTCGAGCCGACAATTTGTTGACACAATTTCTAGACATTTTCAATTGAATTTGGAAACTAAAAGGCATTTAGTGATAGATGCGGTGTGAAACAAAGTTACTTTATTCGGGAGAGTTGAGATCGAAGTTCATCTAGAATAGTTGAAGGCGCCTAACCCTTCCTTCTGTCTCCAACTCTCAAGCTGGCGCCAGAGGTTCTGTTATGTGTTATATATACTCGGTCCAACTTAGCTTTGTGTAATCTCCTATTCAGCTTTCTCTAAATTCATCCTTCTGTTGACTTTCCTAGAAGGCTCGCTTTTTATGTCACGTCTTTTTACCACTCAACATACTTCATTGGATAAAACTACAAAAAAGGTTTTTTCTCTTCAGCAAATTCGTTTAATTTAGAACCTCTTTCTTCTACTTTTACTCGGGCGATTCGCAATAAAATTCCTATTTTACGAGGGACCTAAAATTATTCCATCTTGAATTTCCCTCAGATTTCCTGAAGGTATTTGTCAAGTTGCAAAGATCTTAATTGACATTTTTAAGGTTTTGTAATCGTAAAAACGATGGGTTTCAATTAAAGTTCACGATGTTTTACCTTCTTTGGGAATTAATGGTAAAATTGACTGAATCGATAATTAAAAAACTGTGTGAAAAATAATAATGTTCTATAATGAGGATGACAATGTTATAGACAAAATGTACAATGTATAGTCAAAAGCGATGTATAATTAACTTGATTAAAACAAAAGCAAACTAATGATATTTCGAAAAGGGAAAGAAATAATAATTATATAAAAAAGGAATTATAATTATATAAAGAAATAATAATATAATAATTTATTCTCATTTATTTATTTTAAACCAGTTAACGGACATAAATGTCCTTACATTAAAATGATAATAATTATTATAAACTAGACTACGCAGCTTCTTAATATTTAATAAGAATTTCTGCTTAGAACGCAAATTTCAGCAAATGCTGAGATTTCAACTAATTAAACGTAATTAGCAAAATTTCCTAATCACCGTCAACTTAAGCAAGCTGCAACTGTCGCCACCAATTTGAATTTTCGCGATAAATTGGCAAACAATTCACTACTATTCCAATCAAAATAAAAATTTTAAAAATGATGAAAATAATGCCACCACTAACAAAAATAATACATTTTCGTACTAGAAAATATTGATTGATTAATTTTTCTTTATTCAAATGGCCTCATAGCAAATGAAAAATACTTGAAAGCGCAAGATTAATTTTCGTACATTAAGCACAATTCCTTTTATTAAGGAGACTCAAGGTTTTAATTTTGATTATCTCAGTTTAGCAAAATAATTACAAGTTCCATATTTTGCTTTACTATGGTCGAATATTGCAAAAGTAGTTACAGAAATTGGTAAATTTCCAGAAGCTCTTAAATATTAGTTTCAGAATAATCTACCGTAAATTAAAATTATTTCAGTCAATTAATAATTCTGATTGCTTAAATTAGCTATTTAGGATGTAAATATTTCATCCTGTTTTCACGAAATTTGTGTTTGTGATATTACTTTTCAGTAATAAATACTACATTCACCTTGAAAATATATTTTCAATTATTTATGTTTTGGAGAAATCAATACTCAATAAGAGACGAAATTAATAAATAGTATACTTTGATTTTAAATAATATTTGAATGTTTTGTAACTTTTTTACCTGCATTGCAGTTTTTAATACAATATAAGATTTAATTAAGTTCCAGCATGGAATATTAAGTTGTTTGCAATCGTGACTTACGGTATTAAAATTTCTTCGGTACACTAAACAATTCGCAATTCCTGTATTTAAGTCATGAAACTCTGCCAGACGTTTATGAGCACTAACATTTAATACACCCTTTTTAACGAAGTCATTGTACACGCGATTCTTGAATATTATTATAACTTTGTCACACTGCACAATTTTGTTTAATCTGCCATCAGCAATTTTGGGTTCAATGAACTCAAAATATAATTAACACAAGATTGACAAGAGTAAGAATAGAATTAATAGTAAATAATTTTTCTTCCTCATATATAGAGAAAACGTCAATTAAAGTGTTTTCTTCAACTAATTTTCACTATTTTTTTATTATTCAATTTTTACTTTATTTTATCATTTTAGTACTTTGTACCACTTTTTTACTACTTAGTACTTTACTTAAATTCACTGCTATTATTTTACTGTTACTACAATCATAAACACACTTTCAGTTGTTCCACATTAACATTTTCAATGTTTCAATTTAAAAATACTGACCAATTCATTTGTTCATTATTTGTCTGACTAAATATGGTCCTATCTACTGGATGCGTTGTTTCTTTTATGTACTTCGCTTTCAAAAACGAAAATACTTTTTTCGAACCCATAATTAAAAGTTTCTGTAATTACGAGAGATATTTTCTTCAGGTTGACATTAATATCAATCAAATGTAGCATTAGAATCTACTTCTCGAAAATGTTGGGTCACTGGTTCACATCTTCTTCGAGTGAAAAAAAACATATCTCGTTGGCAATCTCTATATCACACTTTTAACGAAGCAAGACTGATTTCAGAAAAATACACTTTTTTTATCCGCAGTTCCTTTATGTAGTAGTAACGATGAAAATAAACTTTTGATAAAAGTTTTTATACTGAAATTTCCAAGTTCCAAAACACAATAGATAAAATCGAGATAGAAAGATTATCATAATATTTTATGTGGAAAGTAAAGTGTAGAAATTGTACAAAATAAAGCCAAATAACAATAGAAGTGAAATAAGAACAGGATAGCCTTTAGTACCAGTTCTTGCCAGTTCACTTTAATTGTGAAACTGTTCTGAGTTCACAGACAACTTTGACAGTCTTTATGGCCCATTACTATTTATATTGCTTGTTAAATTTTGGCGCACTTTTGTATACATTCTTTGAATTATTAATAGAGAAGAGTATTTTTATGTCTTACAATTATTTATAGACCTTCTTTATATTTTTATTACCTACTTGCTAACATACATTTTCTCATTCTTGTTTATAGACATTTATTCCCTTTTGTTCTTTACACATTTGTCCTATTTCTTTGTATCTCTCTATTTCTCTTTTCTTTGAATTTATTTCTTGTAGCTTTGTGTCTCTCGTTTACACATTTTTACAACTGTTTATCGTTCACAGTTGTTTATTTTGTAATTTTTTGTACGTTTTGGTTTTTTATTATACTTTGTCTATTCGTCAAAGAATTGTTATTATCACCTTTTCATCAAAACTAGTTTGTTTGTTTTTACCTATGCGTTATAATATAATTTTTCTTCTTTTGCTAAACATAAAAAGGTAAACAAATATACAAGTTAGTAAATAAAAAAGTAAATAAATATAAAAGTAAATAAATGAAAAAGAAATAAATACAGACGGTGTAACAAAGTGTTTTAAGAAATGAGAATCGAAAATTGTTTTAAACAGTTTGAAAAGATAAAGTAGAGATAAAGTTGTCCTTTGTTGCAAAATTTTTAGAGTCGCGATATCCCTTTGCAAGTCACGTAAACTACACTTGGGAATTATACTTTCATGGGAGACACTGAAGAAAAGATAGGGGACACAATACAGTGATAGGAGAAGCTTGCAAGTCAAGCGCAATTGGAATTCGACTTGCACTGGATCTAAGGTTTTACCAAAGGCACTCCTAGACAAGACTCGTAAAGTAAGCTCAACATGTACAAATAAGAAATGCACTCCATTTCACTAAAAGTTCACGAAACCCAAGATAAAGTTTGTTTATTGAACAAACCTTTCTTATCAAATCTCTTATTCAATGAACCGTAATTCTACCCTTCAAAATCGAAATTTAAATGTTACACTAAAAATTATTGCTCTGGGAAGCTTTTATTCACTTATACTTTCGAATAATAAAACACTAAATAGTGTTGCTTCAATAACAGAAAATTGAGGTGGTTAATAAAATGTTGATGCAAAAAGACGATCTTAAAAAGTTTGCTGGAGAAGGTTTTCAAACAAAATTTTTTGGAAAAGGGTTCAGAAAACATTTGTTAGAAAAGGTTTACAGAAAAAGTTTGTTAAAAAAGGTTTACAAAGAAAGTTTATTAGAAAAGGTTTACAGAAAGAATTTGTACTAAAAGGTTTCAGAAAAAATTTGTAAGAAAAGGTTAATAGAAAAAGATGTCAAAAAAGGTATAAATTAGAAGGTTTTAGAAAAAGTTATTAAAAAAGTTTGTTAGAAAAGACTGTGAGGAAAGGTAGTTTAAAGAGGTTGCTGAAAAAAATGTTTGAAACATTTTCTAAATATGTATTTGAAAAAGTTTCTATGAATGCTTATTAATATTAAAAAAGTATTTTCATTTTCTTTCCACTTTGAAATTTTCATTTCAACTGCAGTTTCTTTTGCGTTAGAAGTAGGTCATTGAACGAAATAGTGTGGGCGGGGCAATTTTGAGAAGGATTTTTTATCTTATACTGCTTACAGTGCACAACTTACGTCTTTCCTTAAAAGGCAATTAATCGGAAAAGCTTTCCTTTTCCCTTTTGCAAGAAAAGAAATAGAGACGATAACCTAGTAACCCATATCATCTTGGTGTTCGGTTCGTTCAGGTTTTTGAGACGAAAAAAGGGGAAGTAAACGATTTCCCATTGTGAGAACAGGATACACCACTATATGAACTTTTGCAATTTAATATGTTCAGTTCTATAGGCCAAAAAGGAGAATGATTGTCATTTTTTTATGGTGTAATAGTTTTAGAATTTTTTTTTAATGTGTTTTTAAAAATGGTTTATTATTACTTTTGATAATGTTACTATTTATTATTATTCATTTATTATTATTCATTTATTATTTCATTATTTCATTATTTTTGAAAATATACATTTCTATCTACGTTAGAAAAATTTTTGAGCCTATACAATCGTTTTCGTTTTGTGTCTGTTAATGTCTATTAATACTTTGAACGTTTCATAACCCTTGTGCTATTTCTTGATTCATTAGTCAAGGATGTTAACCTCTGTCAATGCCAAAATGTTTATTATGCTTAATTATAACTTCATTGAAAAGAATGAACTAGTTTTGAATTCAAAATTGTTAGTATAAATTTTACAAATTTAAATAAGTATACATTTGAAAAAATTATTACTATCTTTTTCCATTACTATTATTGTAATTATTTTTTGTTTTGCTACATTATATTATATACTATTTACTTTATATACTACATTATTTTATACTACATTATTTTATACTACATTATTTTATACTACATTATTTTATATTACATTATTTTATACTACATTATTTTATACTATTCACTATATTTTACTTTATTTATTATTTCAAATTAAATCCATTAAGTGATCGCTCTTTATTTACATTTTATTATCCTTATTTATTTTATTTTCATTTTTTACTATTCCACATTATTTATTATTCGCAATATTTTACACATTAA
Source organism: Ganaspis sp. Gsp50 (assembly GCA_011057455.1). Classification (NCBI taxonomy): domain Eukaryota; kingdom Metazoa; phylum Arthropoda; class Insecta; order Hymenoptera; family Figitidae; genus Ganaspis; species Ganaspis sp. Gsp50. Next base: position 27,174 of record WNHD01001784.1, on the reverse strand, counting down.
ACAATGTTTTTCTAGTACGCTTATTTTCCATTTACGTTGTGTAATATGCAAAAATTTGTACGATCTTTCTCTAACTTCAGGTTAAGAAAAAAGTCATTAAAAGTGAAAAAGTAGCATCCCATAGTGTGTATAAACTAATTAGCTAACGGTTCTAATTACTGCTAATTACCTCCTTGCTTTAATTATTTGCATCGAACTGATAAGACTTTCTACTCGTTTTTCTTGATAAAAAGTTAATTTCTTAGAATTTTCCAAGTTTTTTTTCTAAATCGTTTTCCTTAAAAAATGTTTTTCTTAAAAATGAAAACACAATTGCAAATTTCTAACTTTAGTTTTAAATTGCGAAAATTCGTGAAATGATTAAGGGGGAATTTTCGTTGTTGTTCTTAGAAGAAATAGAAAGTATAAGAAAAGGAGTTATTACCTAGTACGACGACCCCTGGGATTAATGCTGTAGGTACATGTAAACGACTTTATAAAAAAATAAAAGCAAGTCGATTACAAGCGCGATCGAAATCTAGACTGACAGGGTATTCACTCACCTCACCACATATGTATGTGAATATGAGCATAAATAAATGAACAGACTTTGCTCATATATGCTCTCTATCTTCGTATTGATTTCCCCAGTTCGTGTTTCAGGACTATGGAAACCCTACTCTTTTAAATCATACTTTTCTATATATGCAGAATTGAGTGTTTTTTATTCGATACCAATATTCCAAATCACATTTTTAAATCCCAATTATGTTTGTCTTCAAATTTTTCAACTCTAATTAACAATATTCTAAATTAGATTTCTGAACCTAGTTATGTAAAAGTATTGTAATCTATGTTCTTTTAATTCAATTAAAAACATTTCAAATTATACGCTTTTGAAAGTAGAATACAAATATTTCAAACTACGTTTTTAGAAAATGATTTATAGTGTCTCAATTAGGTTTTTACGCCTGAATTAACAATATTCTAAATCAAGTATTAAATTCAAGTTAACATATATAAAGTTCTAGATTATAAGTATTTGAAACATTTTTGAACATGATAGTTTTAAAATCCGCTTTGCTGTTTATAGTCGAAAATTAAAAGAAAATGAAAGCACTCCAAACATATATTACTCAAAGGAGCAAAGGTTCCCTGTAAAAACGGTCTTATTTCTTAGCTTGCAATTAGATGGCTTTGCGAAAGCATTCGACCCACATTTTCATGATTACTACTAAACATTCTTTGCTCGGATTGCCTTATCGAACTCTAAAGAGTTTTAAAAGTTATCTTCCCTACTTTGCAAGATTGCAAACTTTTCAACAAAATCAATTATTCTTGTGAAAGTTACGCACCCGTTAATTGACGTGCTATAAGTTATATTTATTTACACTTGACTTATCGTCCCTTGAATTAGAAAATTTTCATTCGTCTTCATTTTCTATTGAAGTTTAAAATAATTCCTTTTTTAAAATACAAAATGTTCTTTAAATTAGTTTTATTTTTATGCTTTAAAATTGCTTTAAAATTGCTTTAAAATTGCTTTAAAATTGCTTTAAAATTAAATTATATTTAAATTAATTAAATGCTTTAAATTATTTATTATATTTGTTCAATTGAAATTAATTGAATTGAAATTAAAGTAAATTTGAAAATAATAATAAAAATAATAATTAAAATAATAATAGTGTATTTCTTTGATAAATATACTTTTGTATAAACTTTTGTATTATTTACATTTCTATGTAAATAATACATAGTAATACAAATCTTGTTATTTCTCCATAGACTGTATAAAATCATGAGAATTTAAAAAAATTGTATTTCTTGAATGTATCTAAAACGAAAATGTTCGATCGGACCTGAGTATAGTTTAAGGTTACTTTAAAAATATATATATCTACATTTTATGTCTGACCATAAAATGCAGTTTCTACTGAAGTTACCTCTTATCTCTGTATCTCTTCAGTTAGTAATAAAAGTCTAAATCTATTTTAACAAAATTCATGCAAATTAGATTTTATAAATATATCTGAATCGAAAAACTGGTAATCTATCGTTCCTAAGTAGTATAAACAAACGTAGAATTTATGTCTGGCTATAAAAGCCTTTGCTACTGAACTCACATCTAGTCCTTTCAATTAACAATAAAATACTTTAGTATTCTTTTTATCTACCCATTTTCCTTAATCTTTAATGTCAAATAATTTAAAAATGTACCGTAAAAACTAGGATAAAAATATAGTAGATAATGATGAACAGTATTATTAATAGCAAAAAAAATTATTTCTTTATTTTATAATGTTATTTCTTTCTCTTTCTTTATTTATTTCTTTTTGTTTATCTGTTTATTTTTGTTTATTTGTTTATTTTTGTTTATGTTTTTATTTTTGTTTATTTTTTATAAACAAGAGTATTATTATTAATTGAAGAAATAGTTTCTTTAAATGTTCTTTAAATTAGTTTTATTTTTATAAAGTAATTTAACACAAACGTAGAGATATATTAATACATTATTTTACATAGATACTATACCTAAGAATATTTATATCTGCTTTTTCTCGTGACAAGAAAATTTCCAAGTTCTAAATATAAATACCTTCAAAATTGTTGAAGTTTAAAGAAGTGTACATACTATGTTGAAAAATGGTCTAAATATGCGTGTGTAAAGCTGTGGCACACTTTTCTTGGCGACATATATCTGAGCGTGTATAGATAACTTAATAAAACTTGCCGGATTTATTGCACCTGGAATATCTCATAAACTGTGTTTGCTTCCTGTAACTGTAAATTTATTATTTTCTCCAAATCCAATTTATATTCGTTTCCTCGAGAATTCTTTATTTCATTCGTAAAACAATGTATTCCTATTACCTATACTTTATCCCACTACATTGATCTATTTCCATATTTTATTATTAATATATATATGTCAGTTTATAATTTACTTACCCTTACAACTTGCAATTTTTACAATTATTAAAAATGTATACCTTGTATCTCTTTTTATTTTGGACACTTTTGTACATCTTCTTCCCTAGAAAAAACAAAATGTAGTTAAAAATTAAACTATAGTTTAACAGTTCAATCACCTGTTAAATTCCAAAAGGTGCTCTGGAATTCTGCAAGCAGAATCCAAGTGCACCTTATAATTTAACAATGCATTGGAAATTAACAGATTTCTTCCCTGTGTCCTTTTTAGAATTAAAAAAAGGTCAATGTCAAAAACCAGAAAAACCTAAAATTTATGGACAAAATATAATACAAATATGAGTGTGTGTGTATGTGTAAAAAACAAATATGTCATTAATTTGAAACAGAAATTTGGGGGTGAAATGTAATATATAAAACACGTGCGTGAATGTACACAGTTGCGTACAATTATGCCAGTCGCTTAAAATGCATGTAATACATGAAAAATGACTTGCATGATATTGCCCTCACTATATATTAATGTGCATATTAATATTATAATTGCTTCCTCAAGAAGGAAACAATAAAGCAAAATATTTTATCACAACATAAACTGCAGAATTCTATTAATCATCCCTTAGAATGTTAAAATTTGCCATAAATTTTATAATCTTCATAATAATACGGTTAAACTGTCCTCATTTCCCGTACGTGTGTTAATTTCCGGTTGAGGAGAAGAAATGTCGAGTTTCCTTCATAAGTCTCATTCACGATAATTCTCCATTTTACATTCTGGATAACGGAACTCATTGTCACGCACGAAAGCAATTAAGTGTGATCGTTAGGCTTGCACCACATGAGTTGAAAGATAAGGTTGTAGATCGATGGTCAAGAGTTCATTGGCTTCAAAGTGTAGGTTCTTATTACGATCTTTGAGCCGTGACCTTGAACTTTGACCTAAGAGATCTTTAACACACAGAGACCTCCGTTAGCCACGTGGACGTCGAGTCAAAATCGCCCCTCCTCGAGTTAAAAATAATACCACACTTGAGAGGTGTACATGTCTCAAGAACAAGTAACCTTGTCACAACTTCACACATTTTCTCTTCAACCAAATCCTAATTTGGCACTTATCGATCAACACATCCTTTGTTTTATTTCTACAAAATAAAAACCGATTAATTGGAAACAATATTAATCACACTGAATTTAAAAAAGTAAGAATTAAAAAATTAAAGTTATGCAAAATTATACAATTTCTTGGATTAATTTTATAAAATTGTTACTATTTTG